>ML258650.1:0-26800 GCA_005239495.1 Nicotiana undulata | reverse complement strand
AGTTTCATACAGAGGATTTCTCTAAAAATAAAAATAGCAACAACAACGGGGTGTGGGTTCAAGGAGGTGATGGCAACTAAGTTGGAGATATTGATTATTATGGTATGCTCAAAGAAATAATTGAACTAGAATATTCAGGTTGGTCATATAAGAAATTGATACTCTTTAGATGTAAGTGGTTTGACCTACATCCAACAAGAGGTACAAGAGTACACAACCAATACAACATAATTGAGGTTAATCATACGAGGGAGTATGATCGCTATGATCCTTTCATAATTGCACATAATGTTAGGCAAGTGTATTATGCTCCTTATCCATTGCGGCGGAATAAGTATGATTGGTGGGTTGTAATTAAAACTAAGCCTGTAGGTAGGGTGGAAGTCGAGAATGTGTTAGATGTTGCTTATCAAAACGATATCTCCAGTGTTCACCAAATAGTGGACGAACTTTTAGAAAATGATTTGGAACATCCTGCACACATATTGGAATAAGTTGACATAGAGGAGGTAACAATTATAGAAAATGAGGAAGAAGAATCAACTGATGAAGCTCAAACTAGTTCGGAAGAATAATTCTCCGACGAGGAACAATACGTCGATGAGCTTTAAAAAGTTGGTTTCTTTAATAACTCTCATTTTATAGCTATTTTATTATATGTTTCAATCTAAATATGTATTGTATTATGCAGATGACAGTCAAGGGTCGAGGTAACGATTACCCTACTGGTTCTCGGGGTAAAGGAAAGGCTAAGAAGGGAAAGAGGAGGGTAGAAGATAATCCTCCCTCTTTTCCACCCTCTTCACAGTTGCCATTATATCCGCCTATGTCTTATCCTCCACCTGATGGATATTATGAGGCGCCATAGCATCACCAGCTCTACATCTTTGTGCAGACACCGGGTGTTTCAGCACAAGGCCATAGGACTGTACGTCCATCATACAGTCCAGTTGCCTCTCGAGCACATGGCTCACATCCATCTGGGTCACAGCCACTGGGGTCACAACCACGGGTGTAACATCCATGGGTGTCACAACCAGGGGGGTCACATGCATCAGTATCACAGCCGCTTTCAGTCGATCCCGCGATGTCGCAGTCACAAGGATCACAACCATCTTCATCAGCGACTCCATCTCTTGCAGGCCTTCGCCTGCGAGATACTAGCTATGACCCCCCCCTACACCTTCCACACATGCATCTAATGTACCTGTTTCCGACGATGATGTTGATGATGACGAGGAGGTGCATCGTGATCAGTATGGCATGATCATCATAGTCCCTGAGGGTGATGGGTAAGATTAATTTAATTTTTTTTACGTTTATTATTTTGTACAGTTTGTACTAATATATTAATGTGTTTTTTTGTTAAATTGCAGGTTCATACCGAGTAACACTACTACGAGGATAATCACCAAAGCCACCAGAAAGTTTTATGATGCCCCTTATACAAGTTGGAGCGAGTTCCCATTCTCGCTGAAGGAGCAAATTTTCAATGAATTTAAGGTATAAATTTTCTTTTAAGCTTTATAATTATTTATATTTATGATATTTTCATACAATATTTAACTTTTGAAATACAGAGCAAGTGTGTATGGGAACACCGCTATAGCGCGGAGGTGGCTGCAAATTTTAATCTTAAGGCTTGAAAGCGGTTGTCGCATAGTTTCTCCAACGCTAGACTGTTCAACCGGAAGCCTGGATGGTTGCTTGACCATTTATGGGAGGATTTGCAAAGGCAGTGTCTTACCGCAGAGTTCTTAAAGAAGAGCGAAAAAGGAAAGAAAGCTCGCGCATCCGAGAAGGGAGGCTCCTTGCACACTGGAGGTGCGATCAACCAAGGGACTATAAAAAGAAGATTGGTACGTAATTTATTAATTTATTTTAATTTTCAAAGTATATGTATTCTGTTTATTAACTATAATTTATGAATTTTCAGGAAAAGAAGTTGGGTCGTCCAATGAAGCAAGATGAGTTATTCAAGGAGACTCATATTGTCAAGAAGAAGAAAGAGACTGATCCAGAAAGGTGGGTCGAGGGCCGAGCATCGACTGTACATGTAAGTTTTCACTTTTCATTAAGTATTTTGATTTACTCTTATATAAATTTTCAAGTACTAATTAAATATAATTTTCTTATAGGATCGTTTCACAGCTGACGTGGAGGAATTCATACGCAGTCAGCCACCTAATGAGTCGGGTGAGGCAATCCATATTTCGGAGGAGGATGCAGAAAGACTATGGATGCAGGCGGCTGGCGGTGCAAAATATGGGAAGGTATACGGGCTTCCTAATAAGAAGTTCCATCGCTATCACTGTGGAATGCAAGGAATAGGAACTTCCTCGCAAGGCGAGAAACTAGACGGGGAGAGCCTCTCCTCTATGCGGGAGACTGTGAAAAAGCTCACAAGCGAGCTACATGTGTCCAAGGAAAGAGAGAAGCTTAGAGATGCTCAGTACCTTGGCATGCAAGCTCAGATCAAATCTCTCCTAGCTTCTGGAACTTTTCCGATTCCTCGGTCTCGCGAGTCATCGCTAGAGGCTCACCTTGAACATGACCCTTCCATCCGTCCTCCCCGTCGTAGTTCCTCCCGTCCTCCCCGTGGTCGTTCTTCTCGTCCTCCACAAAATGACCCTTCTCATTACCGTCTTGATAATGAAGATTCATCAGACGGTGATGATAATGATGTAGAATGAAACAATCATTGAGTAGTTGTGTATACTTTCAACTAGACAGTAGAACTTTGGTTCTTTTTCGAATGGCCTTGTAATAAGTGTTAACTTATTAGTTTTGTTAGTTTAATTTTGTAGTTCTATTGAACTTTATTTTGTTGGTTTTAATGTTGTTGTTGTGTTCTTTTACTTCTTATTGTTGTTGTAATAGGATTTGGTATGCTGGCAGGTGGTGTAGCTGCCAAAATAGGCAATTTCTGCCAAAATAATACCCATAAAAGCGACCAACTTTGGTCGCTATTCTATTAAGAAAAAAAATTTCCTGGGATATAGCGACCAAAGTTGGTCGCTACTGAACCCAGATTTCAAGAATAGCGACCAAAGTTGGTCGCTACTGAACCCAGATTTCAAGAATAGCGACCAAAGTTGGTCGCTATTTTCTTTAAAAAAACATTTTTTCTGCAATTTGGCGACCAAAGTTGGTCGCCAATTTATTAAAAAAAATTAAAATTTTTATACATAAGCGACCAACTTTGGTCGCTATTGTCCATATTTTAAAAAAATAAATTTATTTTACATACCAAAGTTGGTCGCTATATTTTATATAATAAATAAATAATAACGTAATTTAAATTTAGCGACCAACTTTGGTCGCGAAATTTATATTATTAAAATATTACAACGACCAATGTTGGTCGTTTTTTTGATACCCGTTATATTTGGTCCTTTCACCTTAGGGACCAAAGTTGGTCGCTATTTAGCGACCAAACTTGGTCTCTAACGAAAAGGGACCAACGAAAAAGCGACCAAGCCTGTTTGGACGCTTGTTGGTCGCTATTTCACTGTTTAGTGACCAACTTTGGTCGCTTTAGCTGGTCGCTTTTTATCGGATTTTTAGTAGTGATAACAATAACTCAAATGGGTATAGCGCCCTTTAAAAAGGCGATATACCTCAAAAAATTCAACCCCCGAGCTGGGCATTGCCTTATTTAAAAGCGTTAAGGATTTTACAAAAATCCATTCAAAAATATTCCTAACTCCTGTTAAATTTTTTCTTTTTGTTAAATTCTCAAGCATTTTGTCATAATGTCTGAAGAACGAAAAGTAAGGGTTTCATTATATTGGGGGGTGAGGTTGTGGTAGCGAATAACTCTGTGAGCTATAGTTTATCTCCACAATGTCATGTTAAGTTGCCACTTACAATGGAGTATGATAGATTGGTATCGTTGTTATGTAATAAAATGAGTGTGAGGAAACGTTCGGTGAACCTTAAAATAACTGGAAGATAGCCGTATTCTGTCACTCTGGAAGGGGTTGCTTGTTACGCTGAGTTTAACATCGAGGATGATGAAACTTTGAAGAATTTTTTGAGGACTCCGGATGAATACCGGGAATTTCTTGTGATAAAAATATTGGAAATGTACGTCAAGGTTGAAGTCATTCGCAATAATGAGGTTGCGCATAGTAGGGATAACCCTCAGTCATCGGGTGGTTATTCTGGAGCAGTTTTTGCTGGACAGGTTCCAGCTGAAAGAGTTTGCCCCGATTTAAACTTATCACCGCAGGCGAATGAGGAGCGAGGAAATAATTTCTCTCATGCTTTACATAATCCACAAGACGAGTGGTAAACTTCAATTTTTTACGATGTATATCTTTGTTGTATTGAATTTGTATTAACACTCATATATTCCACGGAGGGTACTGACCAGATATGAATTTTACAAGTTATGAACCCACACCCAGTTGGAATATGCGTAGTTCTGGTGTGTTGGATCATGACGTTCCATCTGGGAGTCATCATCAACAGGATAATGTCCATCATGAAATGTCAACACATTACGACTTGTAAGTGAAGTGATACGGCTATATGTAAAGTATTTATTAATTTGAGTAGCTTATTATTTTGTTGTTTGTGCAGTGAAAACGAGCAAGTCGAACCACCCTTAATAAACTGTGCTATACATACCAGTCTTATCAGCTTTCAGATATAACGCCATTTACTAATGTGCTTTATGTATATAAAAAATTTACCAATTCTTTTTATGTATTTCGATCTCTTGTATCCAAAAGAACCATACTTTAATTCGGACGAAGACAATTTGGGATTCAAGATAAAAAAAAAAGGATTGACGAAGAAGTGTCAGATTTATTTCAGCACTAAATACTAAATAGTTCACATATGGTCAAAATAATATGTGATTCACTGACAAGTATAACTATTCAATGTATCTCTGAAAAAATTCGTTTCTTAAACGCAAATGATCAAATCGTTGAAATTTCATTTTGTCTGCTTCTTTGGACTTAGAATATATCTGCTTGTCGCTTGTAATCTGGATTTGGCGGACTATGATCCCTTCACCTTTAACGAGATATCTCGGTTTGAGCCCTGAAAATAAAAAAAATATTGATGGCAAGCGCTTCCCCTACAGTATGAGCCTGCTAGGCATCAATCATGTTTCAAGCTTTCCGAACCCTAGACCTATTTTTCTATACATGAATACCATTCATTTTTTTATTATTACAAAGTTCGAATTGTCTTGATTTAAGCTTCTCGTTTTCCTTTCTAGGTCGAATTCGACATGAAATTTCTACTCATTTCCTGCCTAAAATTAAATGGAAAACGAAAATATAACGCATGCATATATTAAAAGTATTCTTTCCCTATACGCAAGAGATTTTAGCAAGTGGTGATGATGACTAGAAAAGCAAAAAAAAGAATTGTTGATATTTTAGCAAGTCTTCAATGGTCAAGCACTTGATAAATAATAATGATAACTAGCGGTGGAACCTTATGATGAACCAAAAATAGAAGTAAGACCAAAGATTAAAAAAAAATCATGGCCAAATAGTAAACAAACCCTATGGCTTAGACATGAAAATATGTCAATCCCCCATGTTTTATTTATTGTAAAAAAAGCCACTTTAATCCATTATAATATGTGCAATAAAAGTGCCCATTTAAATTTTCCACATGGTGTTTGAGATATGATTAACCAAGACTCCACTTTCGGCAACAATATGGAATGGACAATTTGAAAGCATGTTCTGAAAATGACTGAAAAAGAGGAAATTGGGTTCTATCTCACATTGACAAATTAAACCCTACTAGTAGCTTCATTATAATTGACTCAAATAAGGATAAATTGAATGTTCTCTGACTTAATTAAATCAAGATCAAGGACTTGGAAATCATGTTTTGTATTTTAGACATTGATTATGACAAGCCTAGCTAGTTCTAAATCCTATATCGCTCAAAGTCAAAATTGGCGCAGACTGATATGTTGTGTATTATATGCTATACAAGAATGTTGAAAAAGCTAACTGATTCCTTTATTTCACATTTATTAATCATGCAATGGTCTTAATCAAAGTTATAATCCAATTCTTTTATCAGATGTGACGATGATGATTTCAGTTAATTTTAAGTGAATGAGAAGTCTGAAATAGTGATGTAGACCAAGTAGCTAATTTTAAGATTTAAGTAGGGTTTTTTAGTTTTAAGTCTGAAATAAGAAGTCTCACGTCTATTACCCGTATTGAAATCTAACTAATCCGAATTTGTATCATATACTATCATTAAAGAAAAATTCAAACCTCTGATTAAAAGGTGGAAATAATTTATTTATCTCATCATAACCTTTGATGGTATGTCAATGAAAGTTGCAAATCTCATGCTATCATCACATCATCCGTAGAAAGCTAACATGCAAAGAGATTCTTTCCATGCAAAAGTAAGGCAAATTTTTTAGCTTTTCTTCTTTGTTGTTAACATGAACAATATAGATACTTAATAAACGTCATTAGAAAAGTGCTATACAGAGAACTTAATTAAATTACCCATACGAGCGAAATCATTACAAGTACTAGCATATTTAGTCGTGAAACAATACAGTTAAATTTATACGTAGTTTATAGATAAGTAAATCGATTTGATCCCAGAATGATAATAAATTAAACAAGAACTTAAAACTTACAGTTGAAATCGAAATAAGACAACAGAAATCCTGGTTCCGGGAGAAGAGCTTCCGGAGGCAGTAGTAACGATATTATTGAGCTTTGAACAGTGTATGACATAAGCTTGTCTGCCAATTTTCCCTTACAATAGTTTGAGCTCACTATTTATATTTGTTCATAGGGAACAAGATCCTAGGATCAAGCCCCTCTTAAATGACAATTATGGGGGCCATTTTTTGTAATGTTAGGCAATGAATGTCATATTCTCTGTAACAGATTACGTATTTAATGCTATATAATATTTTCCATTAAATGCTACCGGGTGGCATGCATTTATTTTGTGTTTATGAACAACATTCCATTCGGGAACAAATGAGATTGTTGCTTTCGGATCTGATTGTCATTTGCCTTGCTTTCCATTTACCTTCGGCTACACGCGTCGCTTTATTATGCGAGCATTTAATATGAGCATATTTTACCCTATACAGATAATCCCTGATTTTCGATGGCACATCCTTGTGTCACCGAAAAGTTGGTAAAGATTCATTTCTTGTGATTTTTTCCCGAGTGATAATACTCCTACAAAAGTCATAAAATAGATTTTTAGGTTATTTTGATTTTTTAATAGAATTTTAAGGATTTTCTGGCACGGCATCACCCTTCGTACTTTTAATATCATAATATGGCACGGCATCACCCTTCGTGCTTTTACACTCTCATCCTCACAATAATCAATAACGGCATCACCCTTCGTGCTTTTACACTCTCATCCTCACAATAATCAATAACGGCATCACCCTTCGTGCTTTACACTCTTCCTTACCCAAACAATATCAATAACAAAAGTCCGGCAAGGAAAATCAACAATATAAACCAAAATGATAAAACATAACATCCCGGCAAGGGAACAACAATAGAATTAACACCATCCCGGCAAGGGACACAACTATAACCAATCTCACTCAAGTACATATCTCCACATAGAATTTCTCAACTGAAACCAATGCTCAACACTATTCAACATCACGTTTTTCCACGAATATGAATAACCACAAAGAGAAACTCAAGTAATAGCCAAGTAATAATCAATGAAGAACCACATAAATCACAATATCTGACTCACGGGCATGCTGGACACCAACGTATAGGTACTCGTAACCTCACCTATACGTTGAACATGATACTAACACATAGCAAATAGGACACAACACATATTCCCTCAAGCTAAAGTTAGGCCATACACTTACCTCAAATTCCACGACCAACTCAAGCCTCAATTATCGCTTTCCCTTTTGAATTTGACTCCAAATCACTAGTATCTAGACATAATTAACTTAATAACATCAATAAATGCTAAATAATTCAATCCCAATGCTCAATGATAGGTTTTCTATCATTCTTCCCAAAAAGTAAAAAGTCGACCTCGGGGCCGCTTGGTTAAAACACGAGGTTCAGACCAAAACCCGATCACCCATACACCCACGAGCCCGAATATGTAATTAGTTTAGGAATCCGACCCCAAAACGAGGTCTAAATTCCAATTGTTCAAAAAGCCATAACTCTACCCAAATCCCCAATTTTCTATCCTTAAGAACATGATTTAGGCCTAGAAATCTAATGGGTGTTAATGGAAATTGGAGAAAACGAGGATAAGAACACATACCTATGGTTTTGTGGTGAAATCCCCCTTAAAGAATCGCTCAAGTTTGTGTTTTAGAGAAAAAGTTATGAAGTTTTGAAGAAATCCCGTTTTTGCTACCGTTTTTAAAAGACTGGGCAAAAATGTGCTATGGTTCGCGACAGGTCATGTGCGTTCGCATAGGTTTCGCTTCCCCTGCCCTTCGCATTCGCATCACAAGGGATGCGTTCGCACAGGGTTAATGATAACCAAGCCCCTTCCTAGTATGTGCGTTCGCGACTGGCTGGGTGCGTTCGCATAGAGTAAACTCCTAAGGCTCCGCGTTCGCATAGTGTAACCCAGCCCCCTTCCCCGTTTGTGATGTGCGTTCACATGGGTTACCATGCGTTCACATAGTGTAATTACCTGGACACCAACAAACAACCAAAAATACCAGATTTTCTAAGTTCAAAACACTCTGACGCCTATCCGAAACTCACTCGAGCCCTCGGGGCTCCAAACCAAGCATACACACAACCTCGAAAATATCCTACGGACTTACTCGTGCGATCAAATCGCCAAAATAACACCTTAAACAACGAATTTAGCATAGAAATCAAAGAAAAATCTCAAAACTTCCAAAGTATCAAATTTCACAATTACGGGTCCGAATCACATCAAACGACTTCCGTTTCTTACCAAATTTTACAGACACATCCTAAATATCATATTAAACCTGTACCGGGATCTAGAACCAAAATACAGGCCCGATACCATAAATTACAATTATAATCAAATTTTCAAAAACTCATATATTTTTAGAAAAACAATTTTTTTCAAAAATTCTTTTCTTGGGCTTAGGACTTCGGAATTCGATTCCGGGCATACGCCTAAGTCTCATATTTTCCTACGGACCCTCCGGGACCGTCAATCACGGGTCCGAGTCTGTTTATCCAAAATGTTGATCGAAGTCAACTTAAATTTAATTTTAAAGGCAAGTTTAGTATTTTTCTTAGTTTTTCACATAAAAACTTCCCGGCTATACGCTTGGGTTGCGCACGCAAAATGAGGTGAGATAAAAAAAGGGTTTCAAGGCCTCGGAACACCGTTTAGACTTATAAAACAAGGGATGACCTTTTGGGTTATCACATTCTCCACCTCTAAAACAAACGTTCGTCCTCGAACGGACATACAAAAGTACTTAAATTGGGGAATAGATGGGGATAACGGCTCCGCATATCGGGCTCGGACTCCTAGGTAGTTGTCTCGGCAGGCTGACCTCTCCACTGAACACAAACCGAAGGATAACTCTTCGATCTCAACTGACAAATCTGACAAAGGGAGCGATAGGAACCAAGTGAGAAAATCAATAAGTGACTAAAGGAAGGCAGGAGTGAAAGAAAGAAGGTGTAAAGCGAAAAGAGTTAGTTAAAGCCGGGATGAAGCATGCAACCGTTAAAATACACGATATAGATATTTGATTGCTTAGGTGCATTGCATCCCAAATGTGCAATTGCTTATCTGTTAAACTCTTAAACACTAACAAGTTTGTTGTTGCCAATAGTACACGAAGGTGGTTAGTTTGTTTGGCATTCTGACAAGTCACACATATAACACAAGGTCTAAACACAAGGTGTTCATGGCTAGAAAAGAATTAGAAACAAGAGTTGTGGACCCACCAAGGGAGATGGTAGAGTCTGAATCTGAACTGAAGGAAGAGGTCCAAAGACTAAAGCACCAGATGGCGGAAATGCACCGGGAATGGATTAAGGGATATCCTCCACCCTCAGTCCCTACTGACTACACAGAAAACCTTGCCTCTATCGCACCATTATCCCAAGCCCAAATGCATGGTACTATTGATCTCTCCCCTCAACACGCTCCTGGCTTTACTCCCTATCACAACTACCCCGGCACGTCATCCCAAATTTTCCATGCCCCACCAGCCAAAACAACTTCATATCTTGCTCCGGCACACACTCCTATCTTCGTACCCTCTTCACGAGCCACACTCCATAGGTCCTCTAGTGAGCCTGCATTCTAAGTTCCGGATACTCAATATTATGCCCCAGAACCCACTTTCAAAGTCTCAGATCCTTACTCCTACACCCCTCACTTCGAGCCTCATGCTGAAACCAAAAAAGCAGCCAAGAATGCAGAGCAAGAAGAGATCTCTAGGAAAGTAAAGAGCTTGGAGCAATCACTGAGAAATATAAAAGGGCTAGGAAGTCAAGTGAGTATGGCTTACAAGGATTTGTGTTTGTTTCATGATGTCCAATTGGCAGCCGGGTTCAAAATGCCCAAATTTGATTTTTATGACGGGCATGGAGATCCGGTGGCCCACTTAAGAGGGTTTTGCAGCAAGATGAGGGGCGCTGGTGGGAAAGACGAGTGGTTGATGGCATATTTTAGTTAAAGTTTGAGTGCAGCAGCGCTGGAATGGTATACTCGCCAGGATGCTAGCAAGTGGTATACTTGGGATGATTTGGCTCAGGCTTTCGCTCGGCATTTCCAGTACAATGTAGACATCATTCCAGATCGTCTATCTTTGACCAAAATAGAGAAAAACCCTAATGAAAGTTTCAGAGAATACGGTTTTCATTGGAGAGAACAGGCAGCACGGGTTAACCCTCCAATGGAAGAAGATGAGATGGTTGAATACTTCTTTCAAGCCTTGGAGTCCACTTACTTTGGCCATCTGATACCGGCCATTGGAAAGTCCTTCAATGAGGTGGTGAAAATGGGAGGAATGGTGGAAGAAGGACTCAAATCAAGCAAGATCATGAGTTACTCTGCCATAAAGGCAACCACGCAGGGAATCCAAGGTGGAACCGGAGGCGTGATAGGAAAAAAGGATGAAAGAAGATGTTGCTATGGTCACCTCAGGATCGTGACATGGCCCAAGGGGTTCACCTCATCATTACACCCAGCCTCGACCCCAACCTCAAACCTACACCCAAGCTCCATATAATCCACCCCAACATTACTTCCCACCACAAGACCCTCACTATTCAGTCAAACCACCCCAATACCACGCCCACCATGCACAGTCATATGCTCAACTCCCTTATTACCCGCAAAGGCGTGCCCCAGCTCCGCAGAATCCCTATCCAGCCCCACCAACATACCAAAACCCTACTGGGCCAAGCTTCCGACCAAGGCCAGAATATAGAAAGGAGAGGCAAAAGTGGAAAGAAACTTTCCCTCCTCTGGGAGAATCCTATACCAGTTTGTTTCAAAGATTGAGGCAGTTAGATGTCCTGAGGCCGATTGAGTCAAAGTTGCCAAACCCGCCTACAAGGAACCTAGATTATTCCCTTAGGTGTGCATATTGTTCTGATGCCCCGGGGCACGACACAGAAAAGTGCTGGCATTTTAAGAGGGCGATTCAAGAGCTTATTGATATAAATGAAATTGTGGTCCAAAGTCCGGATGCGCCGAATATCAACCAAAATCCCTTGTCGGCTCATGCCGAGACACACATGATTGAGATAGTGCACAAAAATGGAGAACCTGAGAAATCTTTAAAGTCTGTCATGAAGATCCGCTCCAGTGAAAGTAATTCTTCCAAAACTCCAGTTGTTACCAATGCGACATCCTCGACAACTGAAGGCCTGACAGACAAGATTAGCACGCCAAATGTTAATCCACATGTATTAGTCGTGAAAGGGTTCCCAGATGATGTTGAAGAAAAGCAAGGAAAGCCAAAAGTGGTGGTGCTAGGGGTGGCAAGTAAGTCTTTCATAATCGTGGAAGGGGCACGCATTGCTCCTGTTATTATTAAACCTGTGACCCAACTGCCAATGAATGATACCAAGGCTGTTCTGTGGAATTACAATCAAGTGATAGTAATTTACAAAAGGAAAGAAGTGGAGGAGGAAGTTAATGAAACCGGAGGGCTGAATCGTTCTGGGAGATGCTTTACCCTATAAGAGTTGAGGAAAGCCAAGCCATTCAAAGATAGCACAATCCGGTAAAAAACCCCGTTACTGAAGAGGAACCGGAAGAATTCTTGAGAAAAATGAAGGTGCAGGATTACTCTAACGTGGAACAGTTAAGGAAAACACCATCTCAGATTTCTCTCCTATTATTACTGATACACTCGAACGAGAATCGCAGGGCCCTCATGAAGATTTTAAACGAGGCTCATGTCCCTGACAAAATCACGTTGAACCATCTGGAAAAGTTTGCCAGCAAAACTTTTTAGGCAAATAGGAATACGTTCTCAGACGACGAGCTTTCCCTTGAGGGAACAGAACACAATCAAGCCCTTTATCTCACAGTAAAGTGTGAGGATTCTGTGGTGTCAAGAGTGGTAGTTGACAATGGTTCCAATGCAAATATCTGCCCCCTCTCCACTTTGCAAGAGTTGAAAATCGGTACTGAATGGATCCACAGGAACAATATATGCGTTCGAGGCTTTAACGGAGAGGGAAAGGATTCTGTTGGCGATATAATGCTTGAACTAACAATATGCCTCGTTGAATTCACCATGGAGTTCCAAATGTTAGATATGGTTGTATCCTATAACTTATTTCTAGGCAGGCCTTGGATACATGCTACCAAGGCAGTCCCGTCTTCTTTGCACTAGATGGTAAGTTTGAGTGAGACAGGCAAGAGATAGTGGTGCACGGTGACGAGAACTTATGTGCTTACAATGACACTTCTGCCCCGTTTGCTGAAGTTGAGGATGACAAAGGCCCTTGGGTCTACCAAACTTTTGAAACGATATTGGTTTAAAATATTCCCGAAGGAGAGTTCATGCCAGGACCAAAGCTACCCTCCGCGGTTGTCATGGTGGCAAGTTAAATGCTGAAAAATGGTTTTATGCCAGGCAAAGGCTTGGGGCTGTCTCTATAAGGTATCGTGCATCCAGTATATCTACGTGGAAGTCTCGGCACATTCGGTCTGGGATTCAAGCCCACAGAGGAGGATGTGAAGAGGGCTAAAAAGTTGAAGAAGAAGGCATGGCAACTCCCTAAGCCCGTTCCACACATATCCAAATCCTTTGTCAAACCAGGGGTGGTGAAGCGCCCAGAATCAACAGTCCCAAACTTGTGGTAGATTTTGATGAAGAGTTGATCCAAAGGTTCCAAAGTCTGTTTGACAAAGTTAATATGGTAGAAGTAGGGGAAGGTACCCGTAATGCCGATGTGCAGCTCGTTGGGCCAAATATGAAGCTTAGCAATTGGAAAGCTACTCCTCTCCTTATCCGGAAGGAGTTTTGGTAGTTTGCTTTGTTTTCCTTTCTGTTATCTGGGTTATTCCAGGGTTGTAATCAAGATTTTTATTTTTGTTTGTTTTAATGTACAAACCCTTCTATCCTTTAGGATTAATGAAATACCATTTCCAGTTTTCCATCATTTCTGATAACTTTTCATTTTGTTTCTTTCTATACAATTCTTTTTATGCTGGTTTCAATGACATGACATGCATGAGGAACTTTCTGCCAAGTCTTAAAAGCCAATCTAATTCGGAAATAATAATCCAAGAAGTTGATTGTGATGATGAAATAGAATATGATGGGGAAGAAGCATTTGAGGAAATAAGTAGAGAACTAAATCACTTTGAGGAAAAACCCAAACCTAATTTGAATGAAACTGAAGCAATCAATTTAGGAGATCCAGATACTATCAGAGAAACCAAGATAAGTGTACACCTGGAACCACAAATCAAGGAAGAAATAATCAAAGCATTGTTTGAGTATAAAGATGTTTTTGCATGGTCATATGACGAAATGCCGTGTTTGAGTACTGACTTGGTAGTTCACAAATTGCCAACCGATTCGGCATTCCCTCCTGTTAAGCAAAAGTTAAGGAAGTTCAAAACTGACATGAGTGTGAAGATCAAGGAAAAAATCACAAAAACAGCTGGATGCAAAGGTCATTCGGGTCACTCGATACCCCACTTGGTTAGCTAATGTTGTGCCGGTTCCAAAGAAGGATGGTAAAACCAGGGTGTGTGTTGACTATCGTGATCTCAACAAGGCAAGTCCAATGGATAACTTTCCATTGGCAAATATCCATATTCTGATAGACAATTGTGCCAAGCATGAGATTGGGTCTTTTGTGGATTGCTATGTGGGATATCACTAGATCCTGATGGACGAGAAAGATGCAGAAAAGAAAGCGTTCATCACGCCACAGGGGACATATTGCTACCAGGTAATGCCATTTGGTTTGAAGAATGTTGGGGCAACTTATATAAGGGCAATGACCACCATATTTCATGACATGATACACAAAAAAATTGAGGTTTATGTAGATGATGTGATCATAAAGTCAAAGGAGCAATTCGACCATGTTGGAGATTTGAGAAAGTTTTTCCAAAGGATCCGTAGGTACAACCTCAAGCTCAATCGGGCAAAGTGTGCATTTGGTGTTCCGTCTGGGAAACTGTTGGGATTCATAGTCAGTCGACGAGGTATTGAGCTGGATCCTTCAAAGATAAAAGTCATCCAAGAATTGCCACCGCCAAAGAACAAAACTGAGGTGATGAGTTTTCTCGGACGGTTAAACTACATCAGTAGGTTTATTTCTCAACTCACGACAACTTGTGAGCCCATATTTAAGTTGCTGAAGAAGGATGTCGCGGTCAAATGGACTGATGAATGTCATAAGGAATTTGATAAGATCATGGGGTACTTGTCAAACCCACCTGTGTTGGTTCCGCCGGAGCCTGGGAGACCTTTAATTCTCTATTTGACAGTCCTGGATAATTTTTTTGGTTGTGTGTTGGGCCAGCACGACATCACTGGAAAGAAGGAGCAAGTCATTTATTACCTGAGCAAGAAGTTCACTTCTTACGAGGTCAAGTATACTCTCCTTGAAAGGACATGTTGCGCCTTGACTTGGGTGGCACAAAAGTTTAAGCATTATCTGTCATCCTACACTACTTACCTCATTTCTCGCATGGATCCTCTAAAGTATATCTTTGAAAAGCCTATGCACACAGGAAGACTTGAAAAGTGTCAGATTTTTCTCACAAAGTTTGACATCCGTGATGAAAGCCCAAGCCTTGGCTGATCACCTGGCCGAGAGCCCAGTGGATGAAGAGTACGGGACATTGAAGACTTATTTTCCTGATGAAGAGGTCATGCATATTGACAAGGTTGAGCAGGAAGAAAAGCCCGGTTAGAAACTCTTTTTTTATGGAGCCGCTAACATGAAATGTGTCGGAATAGGGGTTGTACTTATCTCGGAAACAGGGCATCACTACCCCGTAACAACCCAACTTCATTTTTATTGTACCAACAACATGGCTGAGTACGAGGCATGCATTATGGGTTTGAGGTTAGATGTAGACATGGGAGTTTAGGAAATATTAGTTTTGGGAGATTCAGATCTGTTGGTGCACCAGATTCAGGGAGAATGGGAGACTCGGGATTTGAAGCTCATACCATATCGGAAATGTATGCATGATCTTTGCCAATGATTCAGGTCAGTACAGTTCATGCATATTATGATTCCTTGGCTACTCAGGAGTCAATGTTACACCATCCGGATAAGGCTTATGTTGACCCTTTGTATATTCAAGTTCGTGATCAGCATGCCTACTGTAATGCGGTTGAAGAGGAACTTGATGGTGAACCTTGGTTCCATGATATCAGGGAGTACATCAAGTTGGGGATGAATCTGGTACAGGCCACAGGCGATCAAAAGAGAACCATTCGATGTCTGGCTCGTGGGTTTTTATTGAGCAGGGAAATTTTGTACAAAAGAACTCCAGATCATGGACTGTTGAGGTGCATAGATGCTAAATAGGCTTCGACTATCATGGCTAGGGCTGTTCATTTGGATCGGATATCCGAAATCTGAACCGATCCATTCACTTTCGGATTTCGGATCGGATTCGGATTGCATTTTCTAGAATCCGAAATCCGAATCCGAAATCCGAATCCGAAATCCGAATCCGAAATCCGAATCCGAAATCCGAATCCGAAATCCGAATCCGAAATCCGAATCCGAAATCCGAATCCGAAATCCGAATCCGAAATCCGAATCCGAAATCCGAATCCGAAATCCGAATCCGAAATCCGAATCCGAAATCCGAATCCGAAATCCGAATCCGAAATCCGAATCCGAAATCCGAATCCGAAATCCGAATCCGAAATCCGAATCCGAAATCCGAATCCGAAATCCGAATCCGAAATCCGAATCCGAAATCCGAATCCGAAATCCGAATCCGAAATCCGAATCCGAAATCCGAATCCGAAATCCGAATCCGAAATCCGAATCCGAAATCCGAATCCGAAATCCGAATCCGAAATCCGAATCCGAAATCCGAATCCGAAATGTGCTAAATCCGATCCAATCCGATCCGTGCACAGCCCTAATCATGGCCGAAGTGCACTCCGGAGTTTGCGGGCCGCATATGAGCAGATATGTTTTGGCAAAGAAAATTCTTCGAGCAGGTTATTATTGTCTCACCATGGAACGAGATTGCATTAGCTTTGCACGCAAATGCCATCAATGCCAGGTGCACGATAATCTAATATATTCTCCGCCATCTGAGTTACACACAATGTCTGCACCTTGGACCTTTATTTCTTGGGGCGTGGATGTAATTGGACCAATTGAGCTGGCAGCATCGAAAAGGCACAGGTTTATTCTGGTGGCCATTGACTATTTCACCAAGTGGGTCGAAGCGGTAACTTTCAAATTTGTGACAAAGAAGGTTGTGGTGGATTTTGTTGTTCATTCGAATCTCATTTGCCGGTTCAAAATCCCCAAGGTAATCATCATAGACAATGCTGCTAATCTCAACAATCATATGATGCAAAGAGGTATGCCAACAGTTTAAGGTTATGCATCCAAATTCCACTCCATATCTCCCTAATGCAAATGGAGCGGTTGAGGCTGCTAACAAGAACATAAAGAAGATACTCCGTAAGATGGTGCAGGGTTCCAGGCAGTGGCATGAAAAGTTGCCTTTTGCTTTGCTAGGTTATCGCACTACTGTTCGCACTTTAGTAGGTGCAACTCCTTATTTGCTGGTATATGGAATTGAAGCAGTTACACCTGCAGAAATTGAGATTCCATCCCTCCGGATTGTTGCCTAAGCTGATATTGATGATGATGAGTGGGTCAAGACCTGATTGGAGCAGTTGAGCTTGATTGATGAGAAAAGATTAGAGGCAATATGTCATGGTCAATTGTACCAGAAGAGAATGGCAAGAGTGTACAACAAGAAGGTGTCTCCCAGGAAATTTGAAGTGGGCCAGCAAGTATTGAAACGCATTCTTCCACATCAAGCTGAAGCTAAAGGCAAGTTTGCCCCAAACTGGCAGGGGCCTTTTATTGTAACAAGAGTGTTGCCCAATGGTGCTTTGTATTTGACAGATATAGAAGGCAAATGAGTAGATATGGTTGTTAATTCAGATGCAGTCAAGAGATATTATGTATGATCCTCTTGGTTTGTCTTCAATTACTTTATTGTATTTGGCATGTTTCAAAGATTGGAATGACGAAGGCATTTTATTCTGCTATCTAAACACTTTTATCCTTTGTTACCCTTTTCGAGCCTTATTTACTTCCTTTCATACCCCTCTTTTGGAATCAGAAGTAGAGTTTAGAAACAGAAAAAAAGAGAAAAAAGGAAGAAGAAAAGTAAAGTAAAAAAAAAGAAAAAAAAGGAAAAAGAAAGAAGAAAAAAAAAGTAACAAAACCAAAGAAACTCTTAGGGTTGAACTACGTTCGACCTGATTCCTTTAAGGATACGTAGGCAGCCTTACTCTGAGGTTCGGTCCCATCAAAATAAAATCAAATGTCCCCAGGTTCAGTGAAACTGGGGCAGAAGTTTTTGTCTCGCAAAAGACTTGATTCCAAAAGTTGTAAAATTTGAACCTCTTTCATTTTAAATTATGTTAAGCCTCCATGCCACCTTTTCTTTCTAACCCTGTCCAAAATCCTACATTACAGTCCAAAGAAAGACCTTATGATCGATCTGTGAGAATGCCAAGTCAATCAGGATAGGGGGCAACACTTTGTTCATGAACACAA
The DNA here is from genome assembly GCA_005239495.1 of Nicotiana undulata. NCBI lineage: Eukaryota > Viridiplantae > Streptophyta > Magnoliopsida > Solanales > Solanaceae > Nicotiana > Nicotiana undulata. The sequence continues at coordinate 8,558 of ML258650.1, read as the reverse complement.
GAGAGATGAACAAATGAGAGAGTCTTATCGGTTTAAACCCTTTCGGGCACCGTAGGGCGATGGTGAGATGAGAAAATTTAAAATGAGAGAGTCTTATCGGTGAAAACCCTCATGGGAACCATAGGGCGATGGTGAGATGAGAAATATTAAAATGAGAGAGTCTTATCAGTGAAAACCCTCACTGGCACCGTAAGGCGATGGTGAGATGAGAAAATTTAAAATGAGAGAGTCTTATTGGTGAAATCCTCGCGGGCACCGTAAGGCGACAACGAGTTGAGAGATGAACAAATGAGAAAGGTTTGCTGGTGAAAACCCTTTTGGGGCTCTGTGAGCCAAAAGAGGTTTGTAGAGGGATTGGATTATGGAAGCCTCAACTTCGAGGAATGAAGACGTGTCACGAGCTGAAATATGATTGGTTGGATGGATTAGGCTGATCAATCCAAAGTGTAAGTCATGATCAATGGATCCAGCTTCGTCACTCAGATAAGTCTCTCCTCCACCTTTCTCAAAATAGTCATCTTTGTTCAAATTTTTCTTCTTTATTTCTCATTTAGAAGTCACTTCGCTTCGTTTCTACATTTATTTTTCTGAGTCCATATCAAGTGAGTCTGTGTCAAACAAACAAGAAAGGATTGCAAAGCCTATTACCAGCTTTTCTATTGTGCAAGGTGAACTTAGGCCAAAGTCCATCACAGGTAACATGATTCAGAATAACCGATGAGGTGATAATGGAAGTTCGGGTGATAGAGTGGTTCGAAAGTTCGAGGAAATGCAGAGGTTCAACCGTTTCCTGAATAAAGGGGTAACATAACAAGTGAGTGTAAGGGATTCAAATCCAGAGGGTTTAGGTGATCGAGGTTCGGTCAAAAGGTCAAACAATTCTTTACTAGCCGAAGCAGCCAATCAGAATGGAGCGTGGTGACGGCAAAAGCAGATACTTTCAGCAAGGATGCCACAAACGAACCACCACATTTTAAAACTAACGAAATTTTCTTTGAATGAAACAGGGGCAACAAATTTTGTTTCGCTATGAAAGAGTATTCCATGAGGAAAGCATTTCCAGATAAGTTCAGTTTAAATTCTCAGGACTCTCCTGGATAATGGGATTAGGTTTTAAATTCTCAAGACCCTCCTATATACTGGGATTTAGTTTTAAATATTCATGACCCTCCTGGATAATGAGATTAGTTTTAAGTTTTCAGGACCCTCCTGAATAATGGGATTTAGTTGTCAAGTTCTCAGGACCCTCCTGGATAATGAGATTTAGTTTTCAAATTCTCAGGATCCTCCTGGATTATGGGATTTAGGTTTTATGTTTTCAGGACCCTCCTGAATAATGGGAGTTAGTTTTCATGTTTTTGGAAGCCTCCTGGAAAACGGGATCCAACTAACACTCACCAATGTTCCTGGTACAAACTTGGGCAGAAAAGTTCCTTTGTTTTGTCTGTTTTGTTGTGATGCAGGCACCCACCTAGAGAATGAGGGAATTTATTTCAAGTCAAGTCATCAGGCGCCCACCTGGAGAACGAGGGAATTCATTTCAAGTTAAGTCATCAGGCGCCCACCTTGAGAACGAGAGAATTCATTTCAAGTTAAGTCGTCAGGCACCCACTTGAAAAACGAGGGAATTCATTTCAAGTTTAAGGCATCAGGCGGCCACTTGGAGAATGAGGGAATTTATTTCAAGTCTTTAGCATCAGGAGCCCACCTGGAGAACGAGGGAATTCATTCCAAGTTAGGTCATCAGGCGCCCACCTGGAGAACGAGAAAATTCATTTCAAGATTAACGCATCAGGCGCCCACCTGGAGAACGGAGGAATTTATTTCAAGTTTAAGTCATCAGGCACCAACCTAGAGAATGAGGGAATCTATTTCAAGTCTTTAGCATAAGGCTCCGACCTGGAGAACGAGGGAATTCATTTCAAGTTTAACTCATCAGGTGCCTACTAGAAAAATGAGGGAATTCATTTCAAGTTAAGTCATCAAGCGCCCACCTGGAGAACGAGGGAATTCATTTCAAGTTAAGTCATTAGGCGTCCACCTGGAGAACAAGGGAATTCATTTAGAGTTAAGTCATCAAGCGCCCACCTGGAGAACGAGAGATTCATTCCAAAGTTAAGTCAACAGGCGCCAACCTGGAGAACGAAGGAATTCATTTCAAGTTACGTCATCAGGCGCCCACCTGGAGAACGAGGGAATTCATTTCAAGTTAAGTCATCAGGCGCCCACCTGGAGAACGAGGGAATTCATTTCAAGTTAAGTCATCAGGAACCAACCTGGAGAATGAGGGAATCTATTTCAAGTCTTTAGCATAAGGCTCCGACCTGGAGAACGAGGGAATTCATTTCAAGTTAAGTCATCAGGCGCCCACCTGCAGAACGAGGGAATTCATTTCAAGTTAAGTCATGAAGCGCCCACCTGGAGAATGAGAGAATTCATTCCAAAGTTAAGTCATCAGGCTCCCACCTGGAGAACGAAGGAATTCATTTCAAGTTAAGTCATCAGGCGCCCACCTGGAGAACGAGGGAATTCATTTAAAGTTAAGTCGACAGCGCCCACTTGGAAAACGAGGGAATTCATTTCAAGTTAAGTCATCAGGCACAACCTTGAGAATGAGGAAATATATTTCAAGCCTTTAGCATAAGGCTCCGACCTGGAGAACGAGGGAATTCATTTCAAGTTTAACTCATCAGGTGCCCACCAGAAAAACGATGGAATTCATTTGAAGTTAAGTCATCAAGCGCCCACCTGGAGAACGAGGGAATTCATTTCAAGTTAAGTCATCAAGCGCCCACCTGGAGAACGAACGAATTCATTTCAAGTTAAGTCATCAAGCGCCCACCTGAAAAACGAGGGAATTCATTTCAAGTTAAGTCATCAGGCGCCCACCTGGAAAACGAGGGAATTCATTTCAAGATTAAGGCATCAGGCGTCCACCTGGAGAACGAGGGAATTTATTTCAAGTTAAAGTCATCAGGAACCCACCTGGAGAATGAGGGAATCTATATCAAGTCTTTAGCATTAGGCGCCCACTTGGAGAATGAGAGAATTTATTTCAAGTTTAAGTCATCAGGCGCCCACCTAAAAAATGAGGGAATTTATTTCAAGTTAAGTCATCAGGCGCCCACCTGGAGAACGAGGGAATTCATTTCAAGTTAAGTCATCAGGCGCCCAACTGGAGAACGAGGGAATTCATTTGAAGTTAACTCATCAGGAGCCCACCTGGAAAATGAGGGAATTCATTTCAAGTTAAGTCATCAGGCACCCACTTGAAAAACGAGGGAATTCATTTCAAGTTTAATTCATCAAGAGCCCACCTAGAGAATGAGGGAATTCATTTAAAGTTAAGTCATCAGGCGCCCACCTGAAGAACGAGGGAATTCATTTCAAGTTAAGTCATCAGGCGCCCACCTAGAGAACGAGGGAATTCATTTCAAAGTTAAGTCATGGGGCGCCCACCTGGAGAACAAGGGAATTCATTTCAATTTAAGTCATCAGGCGCCCACCTGGAGAATGAGGGAATTCATTTCAAGTTAAGTCATAAGGCATCCACCTGAAAAACGAGGGAATTCATTTGAAGTTTAAGGCATCAGGCGCCCATTTGGAGAATGAGGGAATTTATTCCAAGTCTTAAGCATCAGGCGCCAACCTTGATAATGAGGGAATTTATTTCAAGTTAAGTCATCAGGCGCCCTCCCGGAGAACGAGGGAAATCCTTTCAAGTTAGGTCATAAGGCGCCCACCTGGAGAACAAGGGAATTCATTTCAAGATAAAGTCATCAGGCGCCCACCTGGAGAATGAGGGAATTTATTTCAAGTTTAAGTCATCAGGCACCCACTTGAAGACTGAGGGAATCTATTTCATGTCTTTAGCATCAGGCACTCACCTGGAGAACGAGAGAACCTGGAGAACGAGGGAATTCATTTCAAGTTAAGTCATATGTGCCCGCCTGGAAAACGAGGGAATTCATTTCAAGTTAAGTCATCAGGCACTAACCTGGAGAATGAGGGAATCTATTTAGAGTCTTTAGCATAAGGCTACGACCTGGAGAACGAGGGAATTCATTTCAAGTTTAACTCATCAGGTGCCCACCAGAAAAACGAGGGAATTCATTTCAAGTTAAGTCATCAAGAGCCCAACTGGAGAACGAAGGAATTCATTTCAAGCGAAGTCATCAGGTGCCCACCTGGAGAACGAAGGAATTCATTTCAAGTTAAGTCATCATGCGCCCACCTGGAAAACGGGGGAATTCATTTCAAGTTATGTCATTAGGCGCCCACCTGGAAAACGAGGGAATTCATTTCAAGATTAAGTCATAAGGCGCCCACATGGAAAACGAGGGAATTCATTTCAAGTTAAGTCATCAGGCGCCCACCTGGAGAACGAGGGAATTCATTTCAAGTTAAGTCATCAGGCGCCCACCTGGAGAACGAGGGAAGTCGTTTCAAGTTAAGTCATCAGGCGCCCACCTGGAGAACGAGGGAAGTCGTTTCAAGTTAAGTCATCAGGCGCCCACCTGGAGAACGAGGGAAGTCGTTTCAAGTTAAGTCATCAGGCGCCCACCTGGAGAACGAGGGAAGTCGTTTCAAGTTAAGTCATCAGGCGCCCACCTGGAGAACGAGGGAAGTCATTTCAAGTTAAGTCATCAGGCGCCCACCTGGAAAACGAGGGAATTCATTTCAAGATTAAGTCATAAGGCGCCCACCTGGAAAACAAGGGTATTCATTTCAAGTTAAGTCATCAGGCGCCCACCTGGAGAACGGGGGAATTCATTTCAAGTTAAGTCATCAGGCGCCCACCTGGAGAACGAGGGAATTCATTTCAAGTTAATTCATCAGGCGCCAACCTGGAGAATGAGGGAATTCATTTCAAGTATAAGTCATCATGTGCCCACCTGAAAAACGAGGGAATTTTTTCAAGTTAAGTCATCAAGCGCCCACCTGGAGAACGAGGGAAGTCATTTCAAGTTAAGTCATCAGACGCCCACCTGGAGAACGAGGGAATTCATTTCAAGTTAAGTCATCAGGCGCCCACCTGGAGAACGGGGGAATTCATTTCAAGTTAAGTCATCAAGCGCCCACGTTGAAAACGAGGGAACTCATTTCAAGTTAACTCATCAGGCGCCCATCTAAAGAACGAGGTAATTCATTTAGAGTTAAGTCATCAGGTGCCCACCTGGAGAACGAGGGAATTCATTTCAAGTTAAGTCATCAAGCGCCCACCTGGAAAACGAGGGAAATCATTCCAAAGTTAAATCATCAGGTGCCTACTTGGAGAACAAAAGAATTCATTTCAAGTTAAGTTATCAGGCGCCCAATTAGAGAACGAGGGAATTCATTTCAAGTTAAGTCATCAGGCACAACCCTGGAAAAATAGGGAATTAATTTCAAGATTAACTCATCAGGCGCCCACTTGGAAAACGAGGGAATTTATTTCAAGTTAAGTCATCAGGCGCCCACCTGGAGAACGAGGGAATTCCTTTCAAGTTTAAGGCATCAAGAGCCCACTTGAAGAACGAGGGAATTCATTTCATGTTAAGTCATCAGTCGCCCACCTAGAGAACGAGGAAATTCATTTCAAAGTTAAGTCATCAGGCGCCCACCTGGATAACGAGGGAATTCATTTCAAGTTAAGTCATTAGGCGCCCATGTGGAGAACGAGGGAATTCATTTCAAAATAAGGCATCACGCACCCACTTGAAAAACGAGGGAATTTATTTCAAGTTAATTAATCAGGAGCCCACATGGAGAACGAGGGATTTCATTTCAAGTTAGGTCATCAGGCGCCCACCTGGGGAACGAGTGAATTCATTTCAAGATTAAGGCATCAGGCGCCCACCTGGAGAACGAGGTAATTCATTTCAAGTTTAAGTCATCAGGTGCCCACCTGAAAAATGAGGAAATTCATTTTAAGTTAAGTCATCAGGCGCCCACCTGGAGAATGAGGGAATTAATTTCAAGTTAAGTCATCATGCGCCCAATTGGAGAACGAGGGAATTCATTAAAAGTTAAGTCATCAGCCCCCCCCCCCCTGGAGAACGAGGGAATTCATTTCAAGTTAGGTAATCAGGCGCCCACCTGGAGAACAAGGGAATTCATTTCAAGATTAAGGCATCAGGCGCCCACTTGGAGAACGAGGGAATTTATTTCAAGTTTAAGTCATTAGGCACCCACCTAGAGAATGAGGGAATCTATTTCAAGTCTTTAGCATCAGGCGCCCACCTGGAGAACGAGAGAATTCATTTCTAGTTTAAGTCATCAGGTGCCCACCTGAAAAACGAGGGAATTCATTTCAAGTTAAGTCATCAAGCGCCCACTTGGAGAACGAGGGAATTCATTTCAAGTTAAGTCATTAGACGCCCACCTAGAGAACGAGGGAATTTATTTCAAGTTAAGTCTTCAAAAGCCCAACTGGAAAACGAGGGAATTCATTTAAAGATTTAGTCATAAGGCGCCCACCTGGAAAACGAGGGAATTCATTTCAAGTTAAGTCATCAGGCGCCCACCTGGAGAACGAGGGAATTCATTTCTAGATTAAGGCATCAGGCGCCCACCTGGAAAACGAGGGAATTCATTTCTAGATTAAGGCATCAGGCGCCCACCTGGAAAACGAGGGAATTCATTTCAAGTTAAGTCATCAGGCGCCCACCTGGAGAACGAGGGAATTAATTTCAAGTTAGGTCATCAGGCACCTACCTGGAGAACGAGGGAATTCATTTCTAGATTAAGGCATCAGGCGCCCACCTGGAGAACAACAGAATTTATTTCAAGTTTAAGTCATCAGGCGCCCACCTGGAAAATGAGGGAATCTATTTCAAGTCTTTAGCATCTGGCGCCAACCTGGAAAACGAGGGAATTAATTTCAAGTTAAGTCATCAGGCGCCCACCTAGAGAACGAGGGAATTCATTTCAAGTTAAGTCATCAAGCGCCCACCTGGAAACGAGGGAATTCATTTCAAGTTAACTCATCAGGCGCGCACCTGAAGAACGAGGGAATTCATTTCAAGTTAAGTCATCAGGCGCCCACCTGGAGAACGAGGGAATTCATTTCAAGTTAAGTCATCATGCGCCCACCTGGAGAACGAGGGAATTCATTCCAAAGTTAAGTCATCATGCGCCCACCTGAAGAACGAGGGATTCATTTCAAGTTAAGTCATCAGGCGCCCAACTGGAGAACGAGGGAATTAATTCAAAAGTTAAGTCATCAGGCGCCCACCTGGAGAACGAGGGAATTTATTTCAAGATTAAGGCATCAGGTGCCCACCTGGAAAACGAGGGAATGTATTTTAATTTTAAGTCATTAGGCACCCACCTGGAGAATGATGGAATTTATTTCAAGTTGTTAGCAACAGGCGCCCACCTTGAAAACGAGAGAATTCATTTCAAGTTTAAGTCATCAGGCGCCCACCTGAAAAACGAGGAAATTCATTTCAAGTTAAGTCATTNTTTAAGTCATCAGGCGCCCACCTGGAAAATGAGGGAATCTATTTCAAGTCTTTAGCATCTGGCGCCAACCTGGAAAACGAGGGAATTAATTTCAAGTTAAGTCATCAGGCGCCCACCTAGAGAACGAGGGAATTCATTTCAAGTTAAGTCATCAAGCGCCCACCTGGAAACGAGGGAATTCATTTCAAGTTAACTCATCAGGCGCGCACCTGAAGAACGAGGGAATTCATTTCAAGTTAAGTCATCAGGCGCCCAACTGGAGAATGTGGGAATTCATTTCAAGTGAAGTCATCAAGCGCCCACCTGGAGAACGAGGAAATTCATTCCAAAGTTAAGTCATTAGGCGCCCACCTGGAAAAAACGAGGGAATTCATTTCAAGATTAAGTCATTAGGCGCCCACCTGGAAAACGAGGGAATTCTTTTCAAGTTAAGTCATCACGCGCCCACCTGGAGAACGAGGGAATTCATTTCAAGTTAAGTCATCAGGCGCCCACTTGGAAAACGAAGGAATTCATTTCAAGTTAACTCATCAAGCGCCCACCTAAAGAATGAGGGAATTCATTTCAAGTTAAATCATCAGGCGCCCACCTGGTGAACGAGGGAATTCATTTCAAGTTAAGTCATCAGGCGCCCACCTGGAGAATGAGAAAATTCATTTCAAGTTAAGTCATTAGGCGCCCATCTGGAAAACAAGGGAATTCATTTCAAGATTAAGTCATCTGGCACCCACCTGAAAAACGAGGGAATTCATTTCAAGTTAAGTCATTGGGCGCCCACCTGGAGAACGAGGGAATTCATTTCAAGTTAAGTCATAAGATGCCCACCTTGAGAACGAGGGAATTCATTTCAAGTTAAGTTATCAAGCGCCCACCTGGAGAACGAGGGAATTCATTCCGAAGTTAAGTCATCAGGCACCCACCTAGAGAACGAAGGAATTCATTTCAAGTTAAGTCATCAGGCGCCCACATGGAGAGCGAGGGAATTCATGTCAAGTTAAGTCATCAGGCCCCCACCTGGAAAACTAGGGAATCAATTTCAAGATTAAGTCATCAGGCACCCACCTGGAAAACGAGGGAATTCATTTCAAGTTAAGTCATCAGGCGCCCACCTG
>ML258649.1:0-18968 GCA_005239495.1 Nicotiana undulata | reverse complement strand
CGTTGATTCTTCAAGGTCACCATAGTCCCTTGACCAAGCCTGAATCTCGCCCTTCAAATTATCATTCTCAGTCTCAGTGGCTTCCAAGGAAACCTTTAGAGATGCAATTGATTCCTCCAAAGTCTGTACCTTCATTTGAGCTTCACGGAGATTTTCTTGAACCTGGGAGAGATTACGCACAAGTTCACCAGAGTATTCCTCTTTCTCCCCCAATATGTGCTTCAGGTGCTGGATTTCTTCCGTAGCTTTTGACAGTTGCTCAGCAAATAAAGATTCAAGAACATCTTTATCCTTATTGACCTGGCTGAAAGAAGCTTTCTCCACTGCCAGCTCTGCCTTAACAACCTTCAATTGCTCCCTCAAGGTATCTCTCTCATCCTCTAAAGCTCTCATCTCTATTCGAAGACTGTCGTACTGTGCTTTAATATCATCGAGCCCACGGAACACCTTCAACTCATTTTCATAATTGGAAACTCTCTTCATAAGCTCCAAACCAATAAGGTGCGTCTGCAAAAACAGTAAAACAATCAAATGTGTTAAACTGTTAATTAAAGAACAACATGTGTGCAAAAGTTCTTCCAAAGTACATACCTTTAAGGAGTTGTGCACCACCTCATTGGCCCAAGTAAGAGTTGCGTGGCTATCAAGCTTGGCCCTCTCCTCAGAGCCAATTAAAGGCTTAAGCCATACCTCTGGCTCACCAGTCTTCTTGAAGAGGCTTCCACCGGCTGGAACCTCAATTGTAACTCTTCTCATCTCCCTGCTGGAAGACCCTTCTTCTATAACAGAAGGCACGGAAGCAGGGACGTAAGGGACAGCGGAAAAGAGAGAGGGACCGGGAGCTAAAGAAGCCGCGGGCACTTCGATAGAGACGGACGAAAAAGAAACTGAAGAAATAATAGGTATGGGAGAAGGAACAACAGCCATGGAGTGAGGAGCAGGAACGAAAGCAAAACTTGGATAGATGGTAGCCAGGGGAACATCATCAGGGTCCATTTCAAAACCTTCATGAGATAGACGCTCGGCAGGATCTCGACTTGGGGACTGGGATTGATCACGAGAAGAAGAAGGCCTGATTGCCAACACGGAAGAAAGAGGCGCGGGAGTAGACTCATCATCAGAAACTACCCGCCTTCTTCTCGCCCGGTGCACTAAAGCACCCTCTTCTTCATCCTCATCTTCTCCTCCAAAGCGAGAACCTTGAACCTTTCTTTTTGAAGCACTAGCTAAGACATTCTGGGCATGAGATAACGACATCTTCGGAAGCGATGAAGATGCCCCACGGGCAGAAAACCCTATCAAAAAAGAGAAAGAATTAAACAAAATTCAGGTAAGGAAAGAAAAGAGAAAAACTCTACTTACCATGAGTCTTGACAATCCATTTATACTTTGTGGAAAAGTACTTCCAGGATCTTTCCTCGGCAGGAGCAGCAGTTAACATTCTTTCTACCCAACTACGAATATCGGAGACATTCTCGACAATATTCATAGTTGCTGAAAACAAGAGGAAACAGATGCGGTGTTAAAAACATAATACAACTTTATGTAAAGAAGACAAATGCGAACCAAAGTACTTATGTGCACGGTTCCACTTCTCAGGGAAGGAAAGATTATTTTCACCCACCAGAATAGCAGTGGGAACAACAACGTACCTCAGGTACCAACCTCTGTCTTTATCATCAACAGGGGTTACTAAAACTCTCTTACTCCGAGCAGCCAGAGTAAAAATCCCTTGACGAAACAGAGCAGGTGAATACAAATGCATCAGATGATGAAAGGTGAAAGGAACGAAAACCTTTGAAGCCAAAACTCTTAGACAAGCAACAACACGCCATACTAAGGGACCAACTTGTCCTAGGCAAATATTGAAAAAACAGCAAAATTCTATGATAACAGGGTCAACAGGAGGCTGAAATCCTAATGTGAAAGGGTAAGTATAGACATAAGAAAAACTCGTCTTGTAAGACGTGATTCTTTGGGTATTACTTGGCACAAGAATGGGAAAGTTAGACTCCCAGGAGCATTCCCTACGAACAACAGGAATATGACCTACAGTAACAATGGTAGCGTATTTCTCTACACTATCTAAAGAAGAAGCTTGTTCGGCGATGGAAGAATTTACTTCTGGAAAAACTATCTCAGCAGGAATGATTTCGTCAACTCTGGGTTCACGAATATCATCCTTGTTCTTAGAAACAGAATGAGAGGATCTACCTCTGGGAGAAAACAAAGACCTACTAGAAGAAGGAGAAACTAAAGGAGATGAAGAACCTCTAGTGGAAACAGATCCTAAACTCCTCAATCGACCACCTCTCCGGCTCCTAGATGAAGCAGAAGAAGGAGACGCCAAAGTTTCAACATTGATAACCTTTTTAGGTCGACCAGATGAAGACATATTTATGCAAGCTAAGGAAAATTTCTTCACCAAGGAAAAATCAAATTATAGAAGTGTTTCGTGAAAGAGAAAGAAAGAAGACGATTATTTATACCTAATGGCAACCGTCAAAGCATGGAAAAGTAATGATGGAAAGTCATAATTAAGAGTGTCACTTCAAAACTGATGCGACGAATTGCTGCAGAGCCAATCAAAGACAAACACGTGGAAGAAGCATTAAATAGAAGTAATACACGATGAATGCGTTCAATAAAGGATACAATGTCTCGGAACAAAGCGGCGGCAAAATATTCCCATCATAAATGCGTATCCACTTACCAAGTATTATACGCCAAATACATGGCAAGTGGGGGGACTATCTGTATTGGTAAAAAATAGCTTTACACGTAGCCAGAATCTGGATGACTCAGCCAACTATGTGGACCAAAGAAAACAGCACATGTGGAGGTAAAGATACACGGAGGCACGGGATAAAAGAGATACGGTTAGTATACTCTTTCATATAATAGCCACGAGAAAGAGACACGGTTGAAATGAATCTAGACAAAGCAACGGGCAAGTACAAGATTAACTCAACAGGCACGGAATTGATTTATCAACCACGAATATATCAGCCACGGGAAACCTAATGAAGAAGAAGAGACACGGTCATGACGAATCTGGACACAATAATGGGCAGATTCGAGGATCAACAGTTAATGTCATATACGTTATGTAACTCCTAAAATAACAGTTTCGATTCACCATTGTAACGCCTCATTAATATAATAATTAGTCATTAATGTGCCATCATTACTGGAATCCAAACGTTGCACTAGGAGAATCTCCCTATAAAAGGGAAGAAAATGTAACAAACAAGATATCTGAATTCTGAAATACAAACTATTTTACTTCTCGCATATTGATATCAATCTATTGTTCCTTTACTTATTATTTTATTCTCTTTTCGATTATCAGTAACCCGAGTTTATCCTAAAATAGCTTTGGTCAAAGGATCTTATTCTTTGGTTAAACAGTTGGCCACATAATTCAAATTCTATCATTCAGGAGTAATAAATTCTTTTAGGAAAGCTAGCAATAAGTAATTAAGAAATCAAGAAACATAGGTCATTTGATGCCCACAAATGCACAAATGAAAAAACAAAACAAAAAAGGTTCTACATTCATAGATAGCCCCAATAGCCAAATATTTATTATTGGAATCTTGCAGAGCAGCAAAATAGGTTCTTTTTTCCTCTCTCTATCTCATTTGCGTGTGTTTTGAACCGCATTTGCCGTCTTTACTGAGAATAATCTCAGCTGCTCTAAAAGCCTGATGCGAACACCAGATTTCACGGGGATGCCAAATTTGGAGTATTTGGAACTGTCTGGTTGTTGTAATCTTGAAGAGGTTCACCATTCCCTGGGATGTTGCAGCAAACTCATCTGGTTAGATTTGTATAATTGTAAAAGCCTTAAGAGGTTTCCATGTGTTAACGTGGAATCTCTTGAATATCTGGAACTATATTGTTGCTATAGTTTAGAGAAATTTCCAGAAATCCACGGGAGAATGAAGTAGGAGATACAGATTCACATGCAATGCTCTGGGTTAAGGGAACTACCATCCTCTTTTTTTCAGTACCAAACTCATATTACCAAGCTAGATTTGACGCGTTTGAGAAACCTTGTAGCTCTTCCCAGCAGTATCTGTAGGTTGAAAAGTTTGGTTAGTCTAGATGTGTCGGGTTGCTCAAAACTTGAAAGCTTGCCAGAAGAGATAGTGGGTTTGGACAATTTGGAGGATCTTGATGCCCTATGGACTCGAATTTCACGACTTCTGTCTTCCATTGTACACTTGAACAAACTTAAAATCTTGAAGGTTAGAGGCTTCAGAGATGGAGTGCACTTTGAGTTCCCTCATGTGGCAGAAGGATTACGGTCATTGGAAACTTTGTGTCTCAGAGACTGCAATCTAACAGATGGAGGACTTCCGGAAGATATTGGATCCTTATCCTCTTTGAAAGCGTTGAGTCTCAGTGGAAATAATTTTGAGCATTTGCCTCGAAGCATAGCCCAACTTGGTGCTCTTCGAATCTTGGACTTAATAGATTGCAAGAGGCTTACGCAGCTGCCAGAACTCCCTCCTGAATTAAATGAATTGTATGTAGATTGTCATATGGCTCTGAAATTTGTCCATGATTTAGTAACAAAGAGAAATAAACTACAGAGGGTGAAACTTGAGTATGAACCGAATGATACTATATATGATTTGTTTGCAAATGCCCTGTTTCAGAATATCTCTTCCTTGAGGCATCACATCTCTGCTTCAGATTCCTTGTCCCAAAATGTGTTTACCATTGTGCATCCTTGGATGAAGATCCCAAGTTGGTTCCTCTATCAGGGAATGGATAGTAGTGTACCAGTTAATTTGCCTAAAAATTGGTATATACCTGATAAATTCTTGGGATTTGCTGTATGTTACAATGGCATCTTAATTGACACCACAGCTCAATTGATTCCCGTATGTGATGACTGGATGTCATGGATGACCCAGAAACTTGCCTTATCACCCGATGATTCAGAATGTGATACAGAATCATCTGACGATTCAGAATGTGATACAGCCGACAATTCAAAATGGGATACACATTTTTTGTTTGTACCTTTTGCTGGCTTATGGGATACATCGAAGGCAAATGGAAAAACACCAAATGACTATGGGATTATTAGGCTATCTTTTTCTGGAGAAATGAAGAAGTACGGAGTTCGTTTGTTGTATAAAGAAGAACCTGAGGTTGAGGCCTTGTCGCAGATGAGGAAAAATAACAATGAACATTCCATTGGGATAAGGAGGACCCGATACAACAATAGTGAACACGACGTCATGATCAATGAAGCCAGCTGCTCCTCGGGTAAGAAACAAAAGAGTCGCATTTCCAATTTTCAGGGGAACAAGTAGAGGGGCCAGTCTCTTTAGAAACTTTGCAGCTCTTTCCTGCAAACCCAGGTATTTGTGTTCTCTCTTTTTATGCAATTCTCTCCTTCCAAAAATAATACTACTATATTTTTTCTTACTTTTTCCTTTTACGTTTTCTTTCCCCTATTTACTTACAGGAGCTCATCAATTGGTGATGTACATATCAACAATGAGTTTAAGTCAGTTGATTCTCCATCTTGTCAATTGGTGAGTTAAAGGTTTCCAACAAGTATAATTCTTTATGCTTGAAAATTTGTCAACTCTAAAGTGAAAAGATAATACTACAGATTGAAGTAATAAATGATCACTGTTTAAATTATGGATGCCAGAAAGTTAATCTTCCATGTTGAAAAGTGCAGGCAACCCATTTTCAAGACTTGAATGTTAGCTTCTATGCTAAATTCAAATTTGTATTTTCAACTTGTTCATTGATGATGGTTCTTTTGTTCTGTGAAATAAACTATTTTGTATCTTTAGTTGGTTAGTCATCCTTTTCAGTTGATATCAGCAAAGGCACGCTTAAAGCTCGCTTAAGCCCTGAAGTGAGGCGCAAAAAAATGTTGAGCGCTTCGCCTCACTTAGAGGGCTCTTCAATGTCGTCATCAAGGCTCTAAGGTATTTCCTTGCCAATGAGTTTGTCTTTGTTATTCATGTGTATAATTATTAATCTTGGACTGCACATACATATTTGTGTTTTCTCTTCTCCATTTGTGCTAATGCCCACGACTTTATTTGCCCTTAAGCCCCAACAGACCTTAGAGCTTTTTGTACTTTTTGCATTTGATAATACTGGTTGATATATCATGTTTCATTTGAGAAGATGAATAGTTTAATTCTTATTTCCTTTGTTGACACTGATTAATCGGAGTCTTTAACAAGGACATGTACCTAAATTTCTTTGGCTCTCTGATTGTTAGATTTGGGGAGATCTTTGCCTTACTCTGATTGTTATATTAGGGGAAAATCTCTTGTTATGGTAGGGAGGTCGGGAAAAAGATAAAACAATTGACGCAGCACAGAGTGAGACTGTGGAGATGAAGTTGAGGTTCGTTCTCCCTGATGATCTCTCTGTTCTTTTATGGGTTTTTAAGGAAAAAGTGAAAATAAGCAATGATGGCTTTGTGTTAGCTTGCCTATTATACCAGATGAATAACATAGTACTAACTTTGGGGTAGATTATTATACCAAATGTTACTCTCAAGACTGTTTGCACTAATTAATCGTTTCAAATTAGGAATATGCAATCTATTTTTATCTTAACGTCTGTTGTTTAACTCTTTTGCTTTTGCAGTTCAAATGGGAACACAAGGTATTTTGATGAGACTGCATATGATGGAAGAAACATGCAGGAAAGAACTTTAGTATGAAATTCTTCTTAAATCTATATATATCATCTACATCTGTACTGCTCCTTGTTGAGTAGATTCAATAAGACTTGACCCACTCCTAGCTACTTCGGGGTGTCATAGCATGCGGGGAATAACTCATGAGCAATGGAAATTACAAACAATACATGAGTAAGGCTTCAGCTGTGTGACATTCAAAGATGGCCTAATGCCAAGTTCAACAGCTTTGTTGAAAATGCAAGTTCAGGCTCAGAGATACGAAACAGATTTGATTATCATCCTTGTGTCACTCTTAACTGGATAAACATACAGAGACCTGATCTTAGCAGTTATCCTGTTTGCAAGGTTGTGTAAATATGCACGAAAAACAGTTCCAGGTGTTTGTATTTCATCAGTTAGTTTCAGTTGGGGTTCGGTAGGGCAACTCTTTGACGCATAGTAGTTGCAAGAAAACTCAACAAAGAGACTGATTGTTCATGTAGCTCAGCTGGCTAGAAAATCCTTGTGTGGTTCGAAACCACATCCACTTTACAACATAGAAAGAGAATATGGGGTAGAAAAATTGGGCAATTCATCAGGCTCAAGACGCGAAGATTGCATGTTCAAATCCTGTCCCTGCCTAATCAGTGGAACATTGTTCACTAGGATAGAAGCCAGGTAATGCTAATTGACAAAGCGATGTTAAGCATTCCTACTGGTACGGAAAGAGGGGTCTAATATCATCTATGTATGTACTGCTCCTCGTTGAGTAGATTTGATAAGACTTGACCTGCTCCTAGCAACTCCTGGTTGCGATAGCATGTCGAGAATAATGGGGGGCATACTCGATGTGACCACTCCCTGTTAGGGGCTTGTCGCCCTACTCATAGAGTTTTGACTTACAAGTATCTGTTGGTTCTCTATTTTTTAACGTGTTTACACAACTTATGCAAAATCATGCATACGCCACTAGTCTAATTTATGGACCTACATTTGTTGACACTTTCTATCTGCTCAAAGAAAAATAGGACCATAGTATTGCTTTTGATTAGGAAATTACTGGGATATTACCCTTCCTTTTCTTTGTAGCTGTCCCTTGTGTACATATTACAATGGAATTTTGGTGCAAGGGTGGGTGATGGGTGGTTTTTGAAGGAATTTCCAGCTTCGTTCTGTAAAAGTTGAAAGAAGAATTTTCGTACCACATTAATTAATGTTACAATATGTATCAGTTGACTAGGTTCAACACCTATAATTCTATGGAGTAGAGCCCAACCATACAAATTTTTTCAATAGCAATAATTGTTATAACGATTGTTCTCTTGCTACAAACAACCATAATTTTTCACATATAGTTTTCTTATTCTTTTCAAAAGTTTAACACTCAGTCCATGGCATCTTCTATAAGGAGCTGGATATGTATTTTGCCTTTAATTAATTACTGTAGTTGATTCTTTAATATGAAATTTGGATAGGAGTAATCAAGGCGGATCTACGATTTTGGGAAGATGGGTGTACTGTTACAAGGTGAATCCAGGATATAAATTTTACGGGTTCAACGTTTGGTTCTTATTATTGCACCCATTACACTTTTAGAATTATAAGTTCAAAATTATTATTTTTTAATAGTAATTTTCTAACATCTATATCCATACTCCGTGTTGAAAATATTGGGATCAGTTGAACCCAATAACATACTATATTCAGCATTATCCACTAGTTTAATATGCACATTTTATTTAATCATATAAGATTTTTCAGTGACGAACAAAAAATAAGAATTTTAATTGGTGATTAATTTTGAAATCAATAGGTGATTAATTTTTATCTGCCTAAGCCTCCAATAAAATAGTTATGATGGAATGAGCTAACTTGGACAATATTATCATATTAAAAAATTGAGAAATATTTTGCTGGACGAAGACTTTTTCAACCTCCATAAAAAATTAAAATAGAAAAAGAAATTCAATCAATATAATGGGGTCCTTTTTCTTTGACGGAGAAGAGAGAGATAGAGGGACGTTTGTGTTTGTGCTTTGGAGCAATAATTCAACTCAATTGGGATAGGCAGACTCTTTCTTTGTAGCTTCATCCACTTGTACTTTTAGCTGTCCATTGTGTTAATACGGTGGAGTCTTTGAAGGAATTTCCTACTTCCTTCTCATACAAACTTCTCTTATTTGAAGTGCCAGTAGCTAGTTGTTTATTTCTTTCTCTCCGATTATCATTAGTTGATCTCTTACCACAGCTACAATTTATCCACATACAAGTTTTTTTCTTTCAATCAATGGCATCATCTTCTGCTTCTGTGAGTACTTCACAGTTTCCTCGGTGGAACTACAAAGTCTTTCTAAGTTTTAGTGGTGAAGATACTCGAAGAACATTTACAGGTCACCTCTTCAAAGGCTTGGAAAACAGTGGAATATTCACGTTTCAAGATGATAAAAGGCTAGATCATGGCACATCAATATCAGATGAAATCTTGAAAGCAATCGAACAGTCTCAAGTTGCCCTCATCGTTTTCTCAAAGAATTATGCAACATCGAGGTGGTGCTTAGATGAGCTAGTGAAGATCATGGAATGCAAGGATCAATGCGGACAGACTGTCATACCAGTCTTCTATGATGTGGACCCATCACATGTTCGAAACCAGAGGGAGGTCTTAGCCGAAGCTTTTGACAAACACGAAACAAGATATAAGGATGATCATGAAGGAATGCAGAAGCTCCAAAGATGGAAGAATGCTCTAACTGTTGCCGCAAATCTAAAAGGATATGATGTCCGTGACGGGTGAGTTAAGAACACATAATAATTTCTTACAATGAGAAAAAATGGAATACTACAAAGAGAGGTTTGCTCAAGTGCTAAGGAATAATTTAGGTTGCGGTTCAAGTTACTGTAGGAGCAAAGTGAGGAGGTCAAAAGGAATAATTTTCTTTCAACTATGGTTGCTTGTGTGAAGACTACATATTTTGCTATGGAAAAAGAATATGTACCTCAAAAATGAGTTAAACAAAATAGACACTAATTAATTTATCATATTTACAAAATAAAAATTCTATTTTCATTATTTGTCATTTAGACGTTAAAAATATTTTTATTTTTGTTCTATCAGTAAGAAGGTAGTGTTTCTATCAATATAATTAGAAATAATAACATAATAAAACATCTTAAACTATGCACGTTTTGCTATTACCCCAGAAGACACTATAGTTCCTATCACTAAAATTCCTCAATAACATTCTTGCACGTATAATATTTTGATTGCTCCTTTAAGCGTTTGTTTTATGTGTGGTGTCTTTTAATCATCTCTATGTAAATTAACAATATCTAGTAGCTCAGTTTGTTGACTATTTATCTAGTGATGAGAGTTCGATTCCTCACCTAGTAATCTTCTCTCCCTTTCCCCTATCCTTATGTAATAAAAAATATATTTATGAAATGCTTACTAATACTTGACTTTCATACATTTATCCACAATTAATTTTTTTATTTTTGTAGAAATGAAGCAGAGAATATTCAGCAGATTGTCGACCAAATTTCTAAATTGTGCAATAGTGCTACTTTGTCTTCTTTGCGAGATGTTGTGGGAATAGATACTCATTTGGATAAATTAAAGTCCCTACTTAAGGTGGGAATCAATGATGTTCGGATCATATTGGGGATCTGGGGCATGGGCGGTCTAGGGAAGACGACAATAGCAAGAGCCATTTTTGACGTTTTATCTCATCAATTTGAAGCTGCTTGTTTCCTTGCGGATATTAAAGAAAATGAAAAACTGCATTCCTTGCAAAACACCCTTCTCTCTGAATTGTTAAGAAGAAAAGATGATTACGTCAATGATAAGCTTGCTGGGAAACGAATGATTCCAGACAGACTTTGCTCTAAGAAGGTGCTAATTGTGCTTGATGATATAGATCATAAAGATCACTTAGAGTATTTAGCAGGTGATATTGGTTGGTTTGGTAATGGCAGTAGGGTTGTTGTAACAACTAGAGACAAGCATTTGATAGGGAAAGGTAATGTGATATATGAAATGACTGCACTACCTAATCATGAATCCATTCAATTGTTCTATCAACATGCTTTCAGAAAAGAAGATCCAGATGAGTGTTTTAAGGAGCTCTCATTGGAGGTAGTAAATTATACTAAAGGCCTTCCTTTAGCCCTCAAAGTGTGGGGTTCTTTGTTGCATAACCTATGCTTAACTGAATGGAAAAGTGCTATAGAGCACATGAAAATTAGTTATAATTCGGAAATTGTTGAAAAGCTCAAAATCAGTTATGACGGATTGGAGCCCATCCAACAAGAGATGTTTCTAGATATAGCATGCTTCTTGCGAGGGGAAGAAATAGATTACGCCATGCAAGTTCTTGAGAGTTGTCATAATGGAGTTGAATATGGATTGCGTGTCTTAATTAACAGATCTCTTGTGTCCATCTCTGAAAAGGGTAAGATTCAAATGCATGACTTTATAGAAAAGATGGGTAAATATATAGTGAACTTGCAAGGATTTCGAAGTAGACTATGGCTCGTCAAGGATTTTGAAGAAGTGACGATCAACAATACAGTAAGTACGCTAAACAATGCCATAATATTTAATTTCTAATTTTATATTCCAAAGACACATATGTCACGACCCCAAATCCTAACAGGTCGTGATGACGCCTATCGTGGAACTAGGCAAGCCACTATCACATAATTACACATTTCCTTTAATAAAATTTCTCAAAATCATTAGTAATATTCCATAGCAAGTATAAAATTTATCTAAGTCTTTAACAAAGCATAATATAATCTACCAGCCAAAAATTATCTCCCAGAATTGGAGTCAACTGCTCACGAGCATCTAAGAATAAGACTAACACTGCTAATGTCATAATACACTGTCTCAGAACAAAATTCTAAATACTAAATGAAGGAAGGGAATGGAGAAGCTGTGGACGCTGGACAGCTACCTCGAAATCCCAAAAGCGGACATCGAATGGTCAGAGATAACTACCGATCAGAACCAATACCCGAATCTTCACACAGAGGTGCAGGGAGTAATGATGAGTACGCCAATATGAAAAAAAATCACAGTCTGAAGAATAGGAAACACACAACAACAATTACACCAATTCACAAAACAGTAAAATGCCACGTCTCAATAGTATACGTAAGTTCGAAATCCAGTTTCCGTAAAAATCTTTTGAAACAAGCATATTTTTCCAATACTTCTCAGTAAAACTCCCAAAAATATTAGTATGAAAGATGAAACGAATCATAATTAAAACTCAGTAAAATACCATCATCAAAATTCCCCCTCGGGCATAATCATCACTCAGAAATATTCCCTCAGCACCTCACCATCACTTAGTAACAGTCACTCAGTATCAGCCCCTCGGGCAACCTCACTGTCACTCGTACCTCCCATTCACTCTACACTCGGCACTCGCACTCGCTTCAGTAGGTACCTGCGCTCACTGGGGGTGTGTACAGACTCCGGAGGGGCTCCTACAACCCAAGCGCTATAAATAGCCAAATCATGGCATCAATCACTCTCAGGCACTCGGCCTCTCTTATATCATAACATCCTCATAAGATTGGCCCTCGGCCTCACTCAGCCAGACACTCTCAATATGCCACTTGGGCCATAAATAAATAGGGTTCTCGACCTAAAACAATATTTTATTTCAAGAAATAGTAATATCATCAAACAAGAGTGTCAAAAATTTCACAAGAAAGAATGAGTGTAGAATCATAGTTTCAAAGTGAGGAATATCAGTAAAATATCCCCCAACAGGTTAAACAAATTTGCACTAGGCCCCAAACATGGCTTATAACCCAAATATATCAAAACATAGTAATACTAAAAAACATATGCTTTAAAAGCAGTTTCGCAACTCAATAGTTTCCTAAAAGGAACATATTTCCAAATTTCTAATTCGTGCACGCCCCACACTCGTCATCCAGTGTGTGCGTCACTCCAAAGCCGTGAAAGGATGTAAAGTCTGGGGTTTCATACCCTCAGGACGGGATTTAAAGACATTACTTACCTCAAACTAGCCCAAAAAGCTACTCTGCAACACGCTTGCCCCTCGAATCAACTTCCGAGTGCTCCAAATCTATCAAGTTCAGATTTTTCACATCAAATTATGCTAAGGGGATGAAACTCAATAGAAAAATATCAACTTTAAGCACAATTCCAAAATTAGCCAAAACCCGACCCTCGGGCCCGTGTCTCGGAACTCGACAAACTTTATACCAAAACGATCTTCATCATCTCACGAGTTCGTGCATATAAAGAACTCTAAAATCGGAGTCCGTTTGACCCCTCAAATCATCCCTAAAATGTCTCATAATCTCAAGCCCTAATTTCACCTTTTTCTACTGATTTTCCCCAATTAAACACTGTTAATTTGGTCCTTAATCACATATAATCGAGTTATGGGGTTCAAAATCCTTACCTAAACGAAGAACAATCATTTTCCTTCTTCAAAATCGCTCCAAAAGCTCTATTCCCGTTCAAAAATGGTGGAAAAGTGGGCAAAGGTCGCGGATGGGTTTAATTTATACTGCCCAGTTTTTTACCTATCGCGAACGCATAAAGTATGACCGCGTTCGCATAGAGTATTTCCAACTGGACCCAATTTTACTCTTCGCGGACGCTCCAGAAACCACGCGAACGCACTGACCAACCTACCCAGACCTTCGGGAACGCACCCCAGGCCCCGCGAACGCATAGACCAATGAGCCTGGGTCTTCAGCTGCCAATTACACTACGCGAACACACGCCTCAGCCCGCGTTCGCGATGACCACTCAACTCAATCCTCCGCGTTCGCACCTCCAGGTTTGCGAAGAAGGAGAATACCCTCATCACCCAGTACCCCTATGCGAACGCGAGACCATCTCCGCGAACGCATAGGGTAAATGACTAAATTCCTGCTGCACTAACACCAGAAAACCAGCAATATTTCCAAGTCTAAAAGTGCTCGTTTGAGCATCCGAAATGCACCCGATGCCCTCGGGACCTCAACCAAACCTACCAACATATCCCATAACATCATTCAAACTTAGTTGCACTTTCGGGACACCCAAAATAACATCAAAACACCAAAATCACATCAAATTCAAGCCTATGAACTTTGAAATTTCTAAATTCCACCAACGATGCCGAAACTATCCAAAACACATCTGATTACCTGAAATTTTGCACACATATCCAAAATTCTATTACGGACCTGTTCCAACTTCCGGAATTCCATTCCGACCCCGACAACCTATTTTCCATTGCCGACCGGAAATCGCCAAAAACTAACTTCCGCCAATTCAAGCCTAATTCTACACCGTACATCACAAAAACACACTCCTAGGCCCCAAATCACCTAATGAAGCTATCCGAAACATAAAATCCGCATTCCGAGATTGTTTACCAATAAGTCAACTCCTAGTTGACTTTTCCAACCATAAGGCTATTTTTAGAGACTAAGTGTCTCAATTATCACTACACCCATTCCGAACCCGAGCCAACCGACTCCAACACATCATAAACAGTATAATAAATGCATGATAAGGCAAAAACAGTAATAATAAGGCAGATTCTACAGAACGACCGACGGGGTCGTTACAACAAAGGGCAGTCAATTCCAATTATATGTTCATCTTGCTTCATACTCTTGCACGTACGTCATTTTAGTTGTTTACTTTAGTTAGTAGGAAAAGAAAAAATAATATAAATTGCCTAATTAGTAAACAAGACATTAATTGCCTAATTCGTTAAATAGCCTCTTTAATTTACTTTAATTGCAGTTTCTTTCTATCGCAACATGAAAAGCTTACAAACTTGACTCTAATGAACTTCTAATAAAAATGTAATATTAGAAAATGGAACTATAGAATTAATTGCAAAAAGTATTTCTCTGAAGTAACATCAATATATTCTATTGATCTTCTTACCAGGGGACCATGGCAGTGGAAGCAATTTGGCTCCATTCTAATGCACTACGCTTTAACAAAGAGGCCATGAAATATATGAAAAGGCTTAGGATATTATACATAAAGAGGTTGTGGTCCTTTGATGGTTCCATTGAGTATCTGCCCAACAGCTTGCGTTGGTTTGTCATGGGTGAATATCCTTGGGAATCATTGCCATCTACATTTGAACCCAAAATGCTTGTCCACCTTGAACTCCGGATCAGTTCACTGCGTTATTTATGGATGGAAACAAAGGTACAATAGTTGAGTTCTATTTTATTGCCATTTATTTCTTTCTAACTATCTTTGTCCTTTAATTTAGTGATAATGAACAAATATTATTGCTTTTGTCATGTATTATTTGAGGTACTTCCTTTTTTGAGCTAGAATTATGATACATGTCTTTAAATGAACAGAAGTTACTCCCTGCGGTTCATAACAAGTGACTTTTTTGCCTTTTTTATTTTGGTCCAAAATAAATGACCTTTTACCTAATCAAGAAGGAATTATTTTTGTTTTTCCAAACTTTTCCCTTGTTTACAAATCCCAATATGTCAAGTTTGTTAAGGAACTAAGCTCAAAGCAACAATACAAACAAGCTAAGAGATATAGAGAGACAGAGAGGAGAGATTCTTTTTTTTCCATATATTCAAGTGTATACAATTTGATGCTCAAACCCTCTATTTATAGGATGATATAGGTAATATAAAGGGATGCCATGAACATGGTATTAACTATTAAGATCATGGGGGGGGGGGGTCATGGAGGAGGTTATGGAGGTGTGGGAGTTACAATCATAATGGTAAGAAGTAGTGGGATGCTAATGGAGAAGAGTAGTGGAGGTAACTTCTTTAGGAGTTGTAGACATCCACTAATATGATTATAACGTTTAACAAAAATAACAATATGCTAATTTTAATTAAGGGTAATTTAGTCAAAATAACTTCTTTTTTTCTAGGAGCTAGTATTTTCTTAAGGGGTGTGTCAATGGCCAAAATGTCACTTATTATGAACCGAAGAGAGTGTTAATTAATAAGATCAAATTTATTTCCATCTCAAAAGAAATTATTGTTTTTTACTTTATTTGGGGTTGTTCTCAATATTATTGTTAGATCTTTATGTCCTTTTTAAAAAATAATCTTCTTGTCATCATTTTAACTAAGAAGCTCAATTCAAGAACTCATTCAATTATTTTTCATAGTAAAATTAGATTCATATGAATTTCATCCTAGATTGTATACAGTGGGATGGAAGGAATACTTATTAGTAAACAAAAGGAGTTCATTCTGTACAACTATTTTCTTGAATGACATATACGCTTTCATACATTGTTTCCGGATTTAATATTTGGTTTCCCCATTTTGTATTACACTTCTGTTAAAGAATCAAACACTTTTCTCTTTGCTACAATTTTTTTCAATCATTTTTAATTAAATTTAAATAAATTTATATTTATAAAATACTTTTATTTATGTTACTGAATATGTAATTTTTCATATACAATAAACATACTTCTAATTTCACACAAAATAATGTGTTGACCCTCACAATTCAAATGCTATCATTCATTTGTTGTCGAGGGAGTAATAAATGAAGCACTTTTTAGGAACGCTAGCAACAAGTAATTAAGAAATCAAGAAAACAGAGGTCATTTGATGCCCACAAATACAAATGAAAAAATAGAACAATTTATAAATTCATAGATAGCCCCACGAACCAAATATTTTATTATTGGAATATCCTGTGGAGCAGCAAAATAGGTTCTCATTTTGTCTGTATTCTGAACAGCATTTGCCGTCTCTACGGAGTATAAATCTCAGCTTCTCTGAAGGCCTGATGCGAACACCAAATTTCACGGGGATACCAAATTTGGAGTATTTGAATTTGGAATATTGTAGTAATCTTGAAGAGGTTCACTATTCCCTGGGATGTTGCAGAAAACTCATTCGGTTACATTTGGCTAGTTGTAGTCGCCTTAAGAGGTTTCCATGTGTTAACGTGGAATCTCTTGGATATCTGGGTTTAGAATATTGCTCAAGTTTAGAGAAATTTCCAGAAATCCACGGGAGAATGAAGCCGGAGATACAGATTCACATGAAACACTCTGGGATAAGGGAACTACCATCCTCTTATTTTCAGTACCAAACTCATATTAGCGAGCTAGATTTGAGCTATATGGGAAACCTTGTAGCTCTTCCAAGCAGCATCTGTAGGTTGAAAATTTTGGTTAGTCTGAGTGTGTTGTGTTGCTCAAAACTGGAAAGCTTGCCAGAAGAGATAGGGGATTTAGACAACTTGGAGGATCTTGATGTTCAATGGACTCGAATTTCACGACTTCCGTCTTCCATCGTACACTTGAACAAACTTAAAATCTTGAAATTTAGAGGCTTCAGGATGGTTTTGGATAGAGTGCACTTTGAGTTCCCTCCTATGGCTGAAGGATTACGCTCATTGGAACATCTGGATCTCAGTTACTGCAATCTAACAGATGGAGGACTTCCGGAAGATATTGGATCCTTATCCTCTTTGAAAGTATTGAATCTCAGGGGAAACAATTTTGAGCATTTGCCTCGAAGCATAGCCCAACTTGGTGCTCTTCTATTCTTAGACTTATCAGAGTGCAAGAGTCTTACACAGCTACCAGAACTTCCCCCAGAATTAAATGAATTGCGTGTAGATAGTCATATGGCTCTGAAAAGTATGCATGATTTTGTAACAAAGAGAAAGAAACTACAGAGGATGATATTCACACCACTTGATGATGAGGATGATGCACACAATGATACTATATATAATTTGTTTGCACATGCCCTGTTTCAGAACATCTCTGCTTCAGATTCCTTGTCCGAAAATGTTTTTACCATTTGGCAGCCTAAGAATAAGATCCCAAGTTGGTTCCACCATAAGGGAACAGATAGTAGTGTATCAGTCGATTTGCTTGAAAATTGGTATATACCTGATAGATTCTTGGGATTTGCTGTATGTTACAATGGCATCTTAATTGACACCACAGCTCAACTGATTCCCGTATGTGATGACGGGATGTCGTGGATGACCCAGACACTTGGCTTATCCAACCATTCAGAATGTGATACAGAATCATCTGGCAGTTCAAAATGGTATTCAAACAATAATATACATTTTTTGTTTGTACCTTTTGCTGGCTTATGGGATACATCTAAGGCAAATGGAAAAACACCAAATGACTATGGGATTATTAGGCTATCTTTTTCTGGAGAAGTGAAGGAGTATGGACTTCGTTTGTTGTATAAAGATGAACCTGAGGTTGAGGCCTTGTTACAAATGAGATAAAATAACAATGAACCAACAGAGCATTCCAACGGGATAAGGAGGAGCAGATATGACAATCGTGAACACCATGACTCCGTGACCAATGAATCCAGTTGCTGTCACATACTGTAATAGCATTAGAAACAAAGGTCACATTCTAATGAAAGTAAGTTGCAAATTTGGAAGCCCTAAAGCGGGTGGCATTGCCTATGAAGAGCATATGTTTCCTGTTTGTTTGTAGCAGAACAACTAGACTCTTGGCCTGAGAAAGAGATTCGCGAGAGAACTTACTTGGGTATGCAATAATCCATTCTTTTTAAATCTACATATATCTATATACCGGTCTTATAGTAAAGGTGATGTGACACCTCTCTTAGACCAGAATAGTAATCTTGTGAAATGAAATCACATCTTCGCCTTTGCTGACAGGTAAAAACCAATTGCAGATGAATGTTGGCGAAGCAAGAAAGCTGTGCCAAAATGGATGGATGAAAGAAGCCTTGGAACTGTTCTTCCTTTGGGATATAGAGCTCAACTAGTCTTGTATTCTCTCCATCAGAAGTTGCTTGTCGTAATGATCATGCTCTAACTTTAGCAATAAACTTTTGCTGGGCCATTTTCATATCTGTACCAATTTAAATGTGGAGGTTCAGTTTAGTATAGAGGGAGTAAAACATTTTCTTAAATATTGTGTTTTCTTTTCCATAGAAAGTTCCTGAAAAGGAAAAATCTGTTTCGTAAATCACAGAAGTACAAAATTAATTGTCACGACCCTAATTCCCACCTTTTAGGCCGTGACTGCGCCTAACGTTGATCCCGCTAGGCCAACCAACGTATATCTTGCAATAACAACTTATAATCATTTAACACGACATAAAATGTTAGTTTGTCACTTTCAACAAATTCCCAACAGAATCCCGTAAACATTGCTTAATAAAATAACAAAACTTTAAAATTGCGGAGAATAAAGACATGACAAAAATGAAATAACGTAAAACTTCCCAAAAACCGGGGTGTCACAATCTCACGGACTAGCTACTGGAA
>ML258648.1:5381-16990 GCA_005239495.1 Nicotiana undulata | reverse complement strand
CCAGTACCGGAGGTTTCATCAGATAAGACTTAATGCTTTCAAAAGCATTTCTGCAAGCTTGGTTCCATTTAAAAGGAACCCTTTCTTCATGAGGCGACTAAATGGTTGGCATCTTCCAGCCAGATTCGAAACAAATCTTCTAAGATATGCCAACTTACCCAGCAAGCTTTTTAATTCATGAATATCTTTAGGTTCCGGCATTTTCAAGATAGCATCCACCTTAGATTGATCAATTTTTATACCTCGATGTCGAACAATAAAACCGAGGAACTTCCCAGAAGTAACTCCAAAAGCGCACTTCAAAGGATTCATTCTGAGTTGGTATCTCCGAAGCCGTCCAAATACCATCCTCAAATCTTGCAAGTGATCATCCTTCTTCCTTGACTTTACCACCAAGTCATCAACATAACACTCCACGTTTTTATGAAGCATGTCATCAAAAATATTTTGCATGGCACGTTGATATGTAGCACCAGCATTCTTCAAACCAAAAGGCATTACCTTGTAGCAGTATATACCTTTAGGGGTGCGAAAAGCAGTAAGTTCTTCGTCCTTTGGTGCCATGCGAATTTGATTATATCCGGATGAACCATCCATGAAAGACATCGCCTCGTATCCAGTTGTTGCATCAATCATGAGCTCGGGGATAGGAAGAGGAAATTCATCCTTAGGACAAGCATTGTTTAGGTCCCTGAAGTCGACACAAACTCGGATTTGGCCATTCTTCTTTCCTACAGGGACAATGCTTGAAATCCATGTAGGATACTTAACTTCACGAACAAAACCAGCCTCAATGAGCTTGTTAACTTCAGTTTCAATCAAGGGAACCAGTTCAGGTCTGAAGCGACGTTGTGCTTGCTTCACGGGACGAGCACCTCGTTTGACAACAAGATGATGAACAACCACCTTGGGGTCTAAACCAGACATTTCTTTGTAGCTCCAAGCAAATACATCTTTGAACTCCTTAAGTAGCTCAATATATTTACTCTTTTCATCACTAGTTAGAGAGGCACTCACATATGTGGGCTTTGGATCTTCAACTACTCCGAGATTGACTTCTTTTAGTGCATCAACTGTTGTCTTCACCCCTTCTTCAAGCTCTGGTGGTGCATCTTTAGCGTCTTCATCCTCTTGAGGATCACCATCATTGAAAGATATGTGGTGGCATATATGAATATCAAGGCGCTTTTCTTCGATTTCCTTAAAATGTGAAGCATTTTGTTTATCGTGAATGGTGACGTGATATGATGACCCCAAACTTTCTTCATCTTCCTCCCGTTCCTTAGTGTGGACTATAGTATAAGCCTTTGCTTTGAGGACCTCTCCGCACGAAACTACAAGTTTGGTCTCTCGCCTCATTCTAGAAGGAATCAGACTTGGGTAGTCTGTGGTCAAAATCTCCTTTTTAAGGGAGATAGGTGCTCCAATCCTTCTATTACTTCCATGACGCTTGTTTTCCTTCTTCAGTGGTCCCAACCTATCAAAGACTGATGTCCTTGGTTTCGTAAGTCGCTCAAACACAGAAGGCTTCTTATTAAAAGTCGCAGACATTTCTTTAGCAGTGATGTAGTTACAGCTTGCCCTTTTAATGGAGATACGGATGGGCGGGGGTTGTTTGCAACCCAATCCATCACGTGATTGCTTTAGTGGATATCCTTTCTCCATCCCCACCCTTTGAGTAGGATTTGAAGCTTCAGGCAGGAGCTTTCCCAATTTGGATGGTTCGTTGGGATCATATCCAGCTTTTGCTAACAATTTGTAGGCATTTGGGTCAAAGCCCTCGTCTGTGCGCTTTGCAGGGAGTGCTAGATTTAGGAGCGAATTGTGGTTTGATGATTTGACAAACCCTTTAAGCAACTTTGTAGATGACTTAATTGCATCAATTCGCTTGATAGGAAGGGTCAAGTCTCCTAACACATTGCCTTGTAGTTCAGAAGAAAGATCTTCAACCTTCCTTGCCTTTGGGACATAGCTAAGAACAGGAGTCCCTTTCTTACTTGAAGATGCCTTATTCATCTTGCTCCTATCATAAAGCGCCTGACCCTTTTCAATTGTAATTTTTGCCTTGCTAGTTATAACATCAACCTTCTTTTCAACATTTTTGCTCAACATCACGTCATCAACCTTAACCTCTTTTGATACGTAATTCTTTAAGTAAAATTTTGCGTCGGCAAAGTATGATTCAGCCTCGGTAAAGGGCTTATCATCAGCGACTATCTTCTTTCCGACCCTATCTTCACAGTACTTCAAGCATTGATGGTAGGTGGACGAGACCACTTTGTTCTCGTGCATCCATGGCCTTCCTAACAAGATATTATATGAGGTCCTTGCATCGATCACGTGCATCCATGCACTCGAATGCAAATCTCCCATATTTATTTCCAATTTGATAGTCCCTATAGCTCTTTGCCCCCCTTGATTGAACCCTTGAATCATCAAATGACTTTCACGTAGTTCATCCATCGGTATGCCAAGCTCTTTGACAGTACGAATTGGGAGAATATTGACGGCTGATCCATCATCAATTAAAATTCTACTTATTCTCCGCTCACGCACAAATCCAACCATAAATAGCGGATGATTATGGAGTGTTTCACCAATCAAAAGATCATCATTAGTAAATGTGATCTTTGCATCATAAGTGTCCACTTCTTCAGAGAGCTTCTCAGTGAGTTTTTCAGACAAGGGAGGTGGCAATGATGATGCATATTCATTATCTGTCTCTTCTTCCTCTACCTTACAACATGAGGCCTTGATATCTTCACAGGAAGCTCACATGCGTAACCAACTTGGTAGGAATTCATCCAATGTCACTGGACGACCTAGCCTTTGATGATGATTTTCCTCCACTTTCGTTTTCTTCCAATTCCTATTTATCATTTTCTTCTTGAGTCTTTTCATCATTTCCCCCTAGTCAATTGCTTATTGGATTCCCTTTGTGAATTTGTTTTGCAGCGTCTCTGCCGAGTCACAAGAGTCCAACCTTCATCATCATTTTGATCATCACATGGTTCGCTTTCCTCTTGAGATTTTTCCTCAACTACTGCTTCACTCACTATAGGGAGAAGCAATGTTTTGCTCACATCGATCGGTTCAAAGTCACCAAATTTAATCATATTTGGTGATGATGCAATTCGGACGCCATCACATTCATGTACTTCGACAAAATTGCAAAGGACAACGGGCTCATGTGAACCAAAAACGACAGAGAGTTCATTCGAACTTTCCTTCTCATCCTCTAGCAAGATTTTTCCTTCAGTGGCCAAGTCCATGACTTTCTCCTTGAAGATGAAGCACTTTTCAATAGGGTGGCCAATCAACCGATGGTACTTGCAATAATTCGGATCATTAGTCCTTCTAGCTTCGTCTGGCCGCTTCATTTCAGGTAACTCAATAAGTTTCAATTCAAGGAGTTCCTCAAAAATTGCTGGAACATCGGAGTCCAAGAATGGATACTCTTTCGCTTGCATTTCCTTCAGAGTTAATTTTCGGCCAACTTTATCCGGTAAGGATGTTGTCTTCACACTTTGATTCTTACTTTCTTTTGTAGTGACCGTTAATGGTGAGGCATTGGCATTCATTGATTCCTTGCTCGNGAGGTTCATAAACTGGTGGCCCTTGATTTCCACTAGAAGACATGCTTAACTCCATATCATGAGCACGTGTAGCCAATTCTTCAAAAGACTTAGGCTTGATACCCTGTAGGATGTAGCGAAGTCCCCAATGCATTCCTTGAATACACATTTCTATTCCAAAGGCTTCATTAAGTCTGTCTTTGCAATTGAGGCTTGCCTTCCTCCATCGATTGATGAAATAAACAACGGGTTCATCCTTCCACTGACGTGTGTTTGTGAGTTCGACCATGCTTACGGTTCGCCTCGTGCTATAGAATCGGTTGGGAAATTCATGTTCAAGTTGCTCCCAACTATCGATGAAGCCAGCCTCGAGATCAGTGTACCAATCAAAAGCATTTCCTTTTAAGGAACGGACAAACTGCTTGACAAGATAATCTCCATAGGTTCCAGCGTTATTACAAGTTTCAACGAAGTGTGCAATGTGTTGCTTTGGATTTCCCTTTCCATCAAATTGTTGAAATTTTGGGGGTTGGTAACCTGCAGGCATCTTCAAACTATCAATTCTCGCAGTGTATGGATTTGCATATGCGAGAGAAGACTTGGGAGCAACATCATACTTATCTTTGATTGTTCCCATAATGAATTCTTTCAACTGATCAGTGGGAATAACCCCATCAGACGAAATATGAAATTCTTTAGGAGTCATTGTCTGCCTTGCAGATGAATCTCCTTTATCTTGCATCATAGAGAGCTTTCCAGGTGCATGACTTGAATCTCCCTCCATCATGCTTCCAACTCTATCTGTCAGCTTGACAATTTGATTATCTTGATCTTGCATATGCTTTGTCAACCCTTTAATTGCCTTTGTTAAATTTGCGAGTTGTACTTCAACAGTTGAAGTATTAGTCACCATTGCTTGGATGACCATTGTGGATGGTGGAGCAAAGCCTGGATTTTCTCTTATAGCATACTCTGAGTGGAAAAACTCACGTGGAGTGCTTGGAGCAGATCCAGTGATCAAGACATCATCATCATCCTGTGTGATGAGATTCTTAGATCTAGATGGGCTAAGTGGAGCCAATGTCTTCTCAACGATCTTAGCAATGTTCGTTACTTCTTCCAATTTAGTTGGAAATGATCTTTCCCCCTTTGAGGATCGAAAATCAAAGATAGGAACTGATGCAGACGACATTTGAACTGCTTGTTGTTCCAGTAAGTTTGCCTTGTTCGTAGTGATAGGTCCTACGCTTTCCATAGTAGCATCCAACAAGTTTTCAACATCATATGAAGACTTGGAATCTGTAGCCTTAGCAGTAGTGAGATTGAAGTTGATCTTCTTAGGAGCCATTTTTGTGTTCTTGAAATTTAGTAATTTGAAGAGATGAGAGGTAGAGATTGTCCCACTGGGCGTGCCAAAAATTTGTAACAACAAATTTTCGCGTCGAGAAAAATATATAATCAAGATCGGAAAATTGCGTAACAAATGTAGTATTTGATTTCAATAAATGAAAGTGTTACAATCTCTATGGTATTCCTCTGATTCTTCAAGAATGTATACTATCTTGATGAATTTGATTTTGATTTGATTCAAGGGCTTGTAAAGCTTAATCTTGAATCTCCTTCTTGAACTTGAATTTGAATTGATCACGAACAAGTAACTTGATCTCGAACGCCTTGGTATTTGGTTTGTCTTCGTTCTTGATCTTAACTTGAACTTGTAGCTTGAGTGCTTGAATTCTTGAACTTGTAGCTTGTAGAGAAATCTGCGGTATTTGATCCATGAGCTCTATGCTTGCTTCTTGTTATAACTTCTGGTCCCTTTTCTGAGTTATGAAGACCCCTATTTATAGTTGTGGAAGGGAGGAGTTGTGATAAGAGCAAGTCCCAAATATAAAAATGAGAAGCAAGCAGAGAGCTCGTGGATTAGGGTTTAGGGTTGACACTTCG
Source organism: Nicotiana undulata (assembly GCA_005239495.1). Taxonomy (NCBI): domain Eukaryota; kingdom Viridiplantae; phylum Streptophyta; class Magnoliopsida; order Solanales; family Solanaceae; genus Nicotiana; species Nicotiana undulata. The sequence continues at coordinate 11,468 of ML258648.1, read as the reverse complement.
GGCAAGCTCGAAGTGAAATGGGAAAATAACCCCAAGAGGCAAGTCCCAAATATAAAAAGGCTACGACCAAATAAACACGGTTAGGAGACGTCCGAATTCCGTAATAAAATAGACCGTCAAATATTTTCATAAAACGGTTAAAAAGGCTACCTTCGACAAAATCATAAAGGGATTCGATAATATCAAGCCTTGAAAACTCTAATGAGTACAAAATCGTTCGAACTCTAGAAAAATTCCTTATTTCATGCTAAGGCATTTACAAATACAAATGATGAAAACTTTTCAAGTCGAAAAGGGAGAAAGCCATAAACAATTCTCTTTACAAAGGCCATATCAACCTAATACAAAAGCCTAAGGGATATTTTTTGCTTTGAGTTCGAGAGATCGTCCTCGCTCAAATAAAACCTAAGGGTTATCTTACTTCAAGTCCGAGCCAACATTCACTCGATTGTAAAAACTATACTAGTTCAGTTTCGGTCAAATTGCCTAAACCTCGAACCTATGAATACAATTTCATAAGGCATAAATGAAGCAAATATTTCATAAGGAAGAAATAAAGTGAAAATTTCATAAGACAAGACAGAAAGGAAAAAAGATCTTTATATATATCGAAAAGTTATTTACATAGGCAACATGACCCGATCTAAAGTCTATAAAAAAATCCAAAAAGAAAGATCCTAAGTGCCAAATCTTCTCCATGAGAAACATCTTCACCCACAGGGTCTTCTCCACTCTCGGACTCGCTCATGCTCCCGAAATCATCATCGTCGGGAGAGGCCATCGCTTTAGCTTCAGCTTCAAGCTCTTTTGCATTTTCGATCTCCGTAGTAAGATCGAAGCCACGAGCGTGGATCTCCTAGAGAGTCTCCCTTCGAGATTGGCACTTGGAATGCTCGGTAACCCAGTGTGCTCGAACCTTAGCAATCTCGGCAACTTCCTTTTCCCGAGCTTGAGCGGCTTCGGCGTCGGACCAGTAGAAAACCATAATTGCCTCAGCATCGGCCTTGGCCGCCTCAGCCTCAGATTTGGCCGCTGCAAGTTCCATGAGCAACTTCTCCAGACCGGAGGTTGCTGAGCCCAACCGAGTCTGAAACTCTTCGATTTTCTTGGCTTTCGCCAAGTTCTTCTCTTTCACGCTCTGGAGTTGGCTTTCAGCCGAGGATAGCTAAGCTCGAGCGGCCTCCTTCTTTGAGGCAAGACAATCCATGTTTTTCTTCCATGCTATGGTCTCCGCCTTCATCGCATCCACTTCTTCATGAAGTTTCCCGATTATCTCAAGCTTCTGCTGGACCTGTGGGATCGAACTATAAGCCGTCACGCTCGAATCAATGTCATAAACTTCTAAGATTCTTATTACTTGCTCTGCCAGGTCACTTTGTTCTTTCTGAGCCGCAACTAGCTCAGCTCGAAGGCCCTTTGCTTCCTCTTCTTTTTGCTCACTGAGAAGCTTGAGGGCATTTTTCTCCTTAGTGAGCCCTTGAATTTTGGCCTCATATCGGCTCAATTCCCCTCGAGACCTAAATAAAGCTTCATGATGAAGCACCGAGGCATACACAAATAGAAGAAAAAGAGTTAGGCAAAAAGAGAAAAACACAAGCATAGAAGCTGATATTGACAAGGGAGTTCGGGCTTACCCTATTCAAAGCTTGTTGGTCTCATTAAAGAGTCACGATTCTCCCATATCATCCATCGGAGCTTGGTATTCCTCCGTGAACAAACTCCGAAGGTAAGTAGACACCCATACGGGGGCGGCAAGAACTCGTGCATTTTCCAAGATCAAGATGATGATTGTTCGTTTACATCCGGGATTGACATTAGGGGCTGGAAACTGGCTGGTCAGTCTGAAACTCGATGAAGTTTCGCTCGAGATCTTCCTCGGAATCTCTAAGTCGCTCAGGACATCAATATCGTCGACTCCAGTGAAATAACCACGGAAAGGGTCCTCCTTCCATGGATTCTTTCTACATGAGAAGTCTTTATGGCTTGAGCATCCCGAATCATTTCCTCGGAGAATGAAGGAAACGATGGGGAATCTCCGATTTCTATTGCCCCAAGTGGGTCTCTTAGGGCGTTCTCTCAATCTCGAGGAGCCACGAGCCCGGCCCCCACAACCATTTCCGTCGCCTTCTCACCTAGGGGTGAGGAACCTTCGGCTCCAGTCGGCTCAAGGACTTTAACTGAATCCCTCTCTTGGACCCCGTCAGGTCGGGGCAGAATATTTCCAGCTTCTACCAGTCTGGTGGCCTTTTGACCCTCGGTATTAGATCGTGCTCGAGCCACTTGACCGGAATTGTCCTCCTTTTCTTCTTCTTCTTCTTCCGCCTCTCTTAGTAGTTGAACTGACTCCATGGACAAGGGATCACATTCTTCTTAGGCTTACGAGCCTCTCTCTTCTTAGGCTCTGGCCCCTCAGAGGTCGAGGTCCTTTTCCTCCTACTCTCCTTTGCCGGCTTCGGGACAAGGAGTGAGGTTTCTTCTTCACCGGACGGGGGCCTCATTACTGCATCTTTTTTGAGACCTGCAGAAAAGGAAACTGAGTAAGTTTAGAGGGATGTAATAATAAAATTATTATAGACAAGAATAAGACTTACCATGGTTCTTGGCTTCCCACCGTCCATTCAATAAATCACGCCATGTGCGTTCAACATATGTCAATGTCGAGATCAGGCTCTTGACCCAACTCTCGAGATGTGGAACCGCACCCCGTATCGAGGCAACATCTACACCAAAAAAGAAAATCGATAAGGGAAGGTGAAGAAGTGAAATTAACAAGCCAAAATTTAAAGCAGAGTCACACTCATGTTTCATATTCCATTTCTCGGGAAATGGCATGCTCTGGGCCGGAATTAAGTCGGTATTCCTCACTCGGACAAATCGGCCTATCCAACACCGGTCTCTGTCCTCGTCTATGCTTGAGATGAAAGTCTTGGTGGCCCCACGCTGGAGTTTTATTAACCCACCTCGATAAAGTCGAGGGCTGTACAATCTTATTAAATGATCGAGGGTGAAAGGGAGCCCGTCGATCTAGCTCACAAAGAAATGGAGTAGTATCCCAATCCTCCAAAAGGAGGGGTGAATTTGGCCGAGGGTCACCTGATACTTCTTGCAGAAGTCTATGATGACCGGATCGAGGGGACCCAACGTGAAAGGGTAGGTGTAAACACTCAAGAACCCTTCCACATGGGTCGTGATTGCCTCTTCAGGGCCCGATATCACAACCTCTTTTTCCCCTAGTTGCATTCCTTCTTCACTTGTTCAAGGAAGCTTTTCGATATCGAGCATATGTATCTCGATACTAGTTTGCATCGACCGGCGACCGATTATGTCTTCTTGACTTTGAAGTCAGAACTAATAACACACCCCCACGGAACAAGTTCCTCAAGGCGTGGCTCCGCCGTTGTTTTCTCGCCGGCCGACCGAGACGAGGAGGCGGTCTCTTTTTGTGGAACAATTTTAGATGTCTTAGCCATTTATGAGAGTAAAGAATAATTAAGATTGTGATATTTGGTGTCGTACAAGGAACAAACAATAGAACTCAAAAGCTTGAAGATAAGAAACTTGAAGAATGCAAAGAACTTTGAAGATTAAAGTAGAAGAGATTGAAAGTAAAGTTTGAAAGAATGGTAAAGGGGCCTACTTATTGGTTTCACGGTGACATTTCAAAGGTGGTAGTGGCCGACCATTGACTGACACACATTAAATGCCTGGGGGACTGTCGGCTGGTCGTTTGGGTCACCTTTGTCGCTTACGTCACGGTGCTGACGTCATGACAAATCGGGGTAAAATTGGGAGACTCAATTCGTTTCTTGTCATTACACTCCAAAACACGAGGGGACAATCTGTACACGGTCAAAATCGCGCTCACCCGATTTTGTTTGATTAATCAAAACCAGGATGGGAGACTGAGGATCGGTTCCGTGTAATACCAGACTGAGATATGAAGGTGCGGTACCAAGATCGAATTTGAAGTACCAATCGAGATCGAGACCACCCAGGATCAAGGCCAAACAGAATAGACATCGAGCGAGATCGAAGAGAGCTATTAACGGAAAGCCGAGATATCCGTGATCGGGCAAGGATCGTGGCGGAAATATCGGCACGGATCAAATCAAGAACGGTTATTTAGCTAATAATGGGATTTTTTTCTGTAATTAGAATTGTACCATAAGTAGAATTGCTCTACTATATAAGGGGGGGGGGGAGTTCTATTCGTTTGTAATCTTCCAACTATCGCAAATAAAAAAAAAAATACATTTTCTCTCTTTTAATCTCTTTTGTTCTTCAGTTCAATTCATGCCTCCTAATTATACACTCTGTCGGTTCGAGGGCCACCTAACTCGAGGTCCAAGTTGCATTCAATGCTGGTTTGCTTTATTTATAGTCAATTTCTAGCATTAGTTATCATATTTATCATTTGTGCTAGGTGAAATCACATATCCTTAAAATCACTTATAAATTTAATTATTATTCGATTTTAAGAATAAACACTCGTCTCAACTAGCTAAGGTTGGTGCATAAGTGATGAATTGCTTGATATGAAATTATGACTCATTGTAATTTCATGTAGTTTTTAAAATATAAGTTTTATTTATCAATTTAAAGATCAATGTGTAAATACACATAAAATTCAAACGACGGCCGCACTTTTTAAATTATATATAAGGTCAGATGGAGTAGTTATATATTTTTAAAATATTAGTACGCTTTTCCCTAGTTTACACTTAATCATTGTGTTTACACTTTAGGGTGGAAGATGCTGCGATAGCTAGCCATGTGTAATGTGTTATCGTTTGGTTTAAAAGGTCTAATGCAGAGAGACACGGAAAATGTAACTATTGTCGGTAGGTTCTAATTTTCTTCTTGACATCATCAAATATGCTGTTTGTTACTTTTATTAATTAATGTGGTAAAGATATTACAGAGAGAGACAATATGTTTATGTTATTACTCTAAACATATCGATTTCTTGTTTGATAATAATTGTTTTGGTCTAATGGACAAAAGAATGTTACACATAGGGGTTTCAGGTTCTCCATATGACTAGGTCAATCTTTGTCTCAACTATTAGAGCTTCATGCCGAAACAACTCGTTGGGCTCTGCTCTCAGTAATTTTCGGCTGACTGACAAGAAATTGTTTGGTCGAAAAGATTACGATTCATAGGTCTAGAAACTAGAATTATATTTTATGTGTCATATAACCGACACTCCTTACGTAAGGCTTCCTCTGCTTTGAGAAGTGGAATCATGAGTGCCACGGGCTTACATTACAACATAAAATTTACTTACTTCTTTAATTTTGAAGACATATTTTGGTTATCGAGAGTCAATTTCACTAAATTTAAATTTAAATTATATTAGTTTAATTCAATATTTAAAAATTAAATATTTAAAAACTTTATTATTCTCATGTCAATATAATAACAAATAAATTTTAAAATATTGGTCAAACTTTACATGGTTTGACTCTGAATAAGTGAAATTACTATCTAAATAGAAATGGAGGGAGTAAAAGTAAACCATAAAATAAAAGTCATAGTCCGTTGATGAATGTTAGAGTGAGTCCGAAATCAAACTGTAGCTTTTTTCGACTCAAAGCACAAAAATAGGAGGAAAAAATAACATGTGACCATTTTATGTATAGCGCATGTACTGCATGAACTATATCTTAACGTCATGTGTATCCGTTAAGGTATAACACATGCATTCTTAATTGACTGATCCACAATAATTGGTGGATATATCACATAGCTTTACTGCGCAATATATATAGCACGTTTGATTAGTGCGCTATGACCTCCAATTATATACCCACCACATAACTTTTTTGCTTATTTAAGGAGCTTCATTCTTTCTTGAAAAAATCATTCTGAAATATTCAGTCTTCTGCATCCTTTTTATTTTCCTTTACTCATTTCAAAATATTTATTTACTTGACTTTTTCTGCATTTTTTCATTATGTCTGAACAACGAAAAATTAGGGTTGCATTATACTGGGGGGGGGGGGGGGGGGGGGGGGGGGGGGTGTGAGTAGGTTGGTTGTGCAGAAAAACAAAAAAATGAAAATTGAAAAAAAAAAAAAAAAAAAA
>ML258647.1:0-22540 GCA_005239495.1 Nicotiana undulata | reverse complement strand
AGTTGGGGGTGTTGATGAGTGGTGATTTTACCACTCATTTTAGCCTTTTCTCATTAGATTTTTGTATTTTTAAATGATAACTTGAGGTTGTTTTAGTGTATAATTGCTCAATTTTCAGGGAAATGATGCTATGAAGGTTGGTGTTGAATTGGAATGAAAGTTTGACAAAAAGCGGTGAAAAAGTGCAAGAAAGGCTTCAGTGATTCCGCACCTGCGGATTATAGGTCGCAAGCGCGACCTCGCGCCTGCGAAGGAATGTCCGCCCTTGTGAAGCCAGCTCAGTCACACAAGAACCGCACCTGCGGTGCTTTTCACGCACCTGCAGAACCGCAGGTGCGACCTCATGTCCGCAATTGCGATGGAAGTCAAACCAGCCTAATCTCGCACATGCGTGTGAAATTCACGCACCTGCAGAACCGCAGGTGCGACCAGACGTCCGCTCCTGCGAAAAGGTGACCAAACTCAGAACTCGTACCTGCGGGAAATATTCCTCCCCTGCGGAATCGCACCTGCGAGGATTCTTCCGCAGGTGCGGTAGTCGGGCATCAGATCTGGACAAAGGTGTAAAATCACATTTTCCAAACTCAACTCTTATATACTCGACCTAGCAGCCATTTTTTGGCATCTTTGGGATGAAAATAATATCTTTGGACATTTTGAGCTTTGTAAATATATTTTGAGTAGCGAAGAACAAGTATTGATTTGTGGGTTTGCACACACACTTTGNATATCTAAGTGTGTAGTATTTTTCCAACATTTGAATATGGTTTATGGGAATATTCATATTTAAAGTGTGGATTAAATACTTTGCTGTGCTTATGTATTGAATGATTTTATTATATTTGTGAAGTGGGTGTTTGTTATTTTAATTATTCTTGTTCTTTAATGTTTCCAAAGGGATTAGCTAACCCTAGGACTCGCCCATTAACTCCGAATTAGTTTTTGAAAAGATTATTTGGGGTTGGGAAAGATTAATTAACAAGAACTTGAGGCTTTAACCCTCATTTTATAGATTCTACCTAGGGATAGGATTGAACTACTTGTAGCCAAACTCGGAAGTGCTTAATCTCCTAATTGGGTTAGGGATAATTCAATTAGGAAGTCTTGTTAGTCTTTGGGAAAAGCTAATTAAGAAATGTTATCCGTGGCTAATTAACATTGCCCGCTCATATTTGTAAAATCGTGAAATACATTGTATCGTTACTCGAGTGTAATATCCGAAGCATCGATACTTGTTGTCATCGATCATTTTAATTGCATTCTAGGTTAGTTTATATTTTCGCATTTAGTTATAAACAATTATCAAAAACCCAAAATTGTATTTGTTTGGCACTGCGCGATAAGTGATAATTCTCTAGCATTCCTAAACGCCCTCATATTGTTCTCTGTGGGATTCGACCCCAACCTTGTTGGGTTACTATATTTGACAACGATTGCTTACATTCTTTTAAGGTGTAAATTGAGCGTATCAATGTCATACCGATGAAATTGTTAGAGAAGTTGAGGATTTCGAGAACAGACCTAAGTCCAATCTAGACGACACTGAGGTAGTCAACCTGGGAGATTCAGAGACTATCAAAGAAACTCGTATTAGCATCCATTTGTCACCGTCAGAGAAATATGAATACACACAATTCCTGAAAGAGTGTGAAGACATATTCACATGGGCGTATGATGACATGAGTGGTCTAAGTACGTCCATTGTGGCACACAAGTTGCTAACCAATTCAATGTGCCCGCCAGTGAAACAGAAGCTTAGAAAGTTCAAACCCAATATGAGCATGAAAATCAAAGAGGAAGTTACCAAACAGATCAACACCAAGGTCCTCATGGTAGTTAAATTTCTAACATGGTTAGCCAACATCGTGTCAGTGCCTAAGAAGGACAGAAATTTTAGGGTTTGTGTAGACTACCGGGATCTCAATCGGATCAGTCCAAAGGATGATTTCCCTCTTCCAAACATACACATCCTTATTGAAAATTATGCCAAGAATGAACTTCAGTCGTTCGTGGATTGCTTTGCCGGCTACCATCAGATTTGGATGGACAAGAAAGATGCTGAGAAAACGACTTTCATCACACCGTGGGGAGTCTACCATTATAAGATGATGCCACTCGGCCTAAAGAATGCTGGGCCACTTAAATGAGATCTATGACCACTATCTTCCATGACATGATACATAAAGAGATCGAGGTATATGTGGACGATGTCATTATCAAGTCTAAGAAAGTCGCCGACCATATAGCAGATCTAAGGATGTTCTTCAACAGGTTGCGGATATACAACCTGAAATTAAACCCCGCGAAGTTTGCATTCGGGGTTCCTGCTGGAAAATTGCTTGGGTTCATCGTCAGCCGCCGAGGGATAGAATTTGATCCATCAAAGGTCAAAGCCATCCAAGAGTTACCACCGTCAAAGAACAAGAAAGATGTGATGAGTTTCCTGGGGCGCCTTAACTACATCAGTCGGTTCATAGCCCAGTCCACGGTCATATGTGAACCAATCTTCAAGATGCTGAAGAAAGATGTTGCAACCAAATAGACCGAGCATTGTCAAAAGGCCTTTTACAGAATTAAGGAATACTTGTCAACACTGCCATTCTTGGTACCGCTAGATCTAGGTAGACCCTTTCTACTCCACCTCGCAGTACTAGATGGAGCTTTCGACTACGTTCTGGGGCAGCACGACGAGACAAGGAGAAAAGAGCAGGCTATATATTATCTGAGTAAGAAGTTAACTCCATACGAGGCAATGTATTCTCTACTAGAACGTACATGTTGTGCTCTAACCTAGGTATCCCATAAGTTGAGGCATTACTTATGTGCCTACACAACATATCTCATATCAAGGATGGATCCCTTGAAATATATCTTTCAGAAACCCATGCCCACTGGCAAGCTGGCCAAGTGGCAAATCCTGTTGAGTGAGTTCGACATTGTCTATTCGACTCAGAAAGCGATCAAGGGACAAGCATTGGCGGACCATCTTGTCGAGAATCCTGTGGATGGAGAGTACAAACCCCTAAAAACGTATTTTCTCGATGAAGAAGTGTCGTTCATAGGTGAGGACATTGAAGAATTCTATGATGGTTGGAGAATGTTCTTCGACGGAGCAGAGAATTTCAAAGGAGTCGGTATTGGAGTTGTCTTAGTATCAAAGACCGGTCAACATTATCCAGTATCTGCCAAACTCATATTCCCTTGCACTAACAATATGGCAGAGTATGAAGCCTGCATCCTAGGGCTCAACATGGCAATTGGCATGAATATTTAGGAGCTGCCGGTAATTAGTGGCTCAGATTTCCTTATACACCAAGTACAAGGAGAATGGGAGAATGGGCTACCAAGAATTCCAAGATACTTCCATATCTGCACCATGTGCAGGAATTGAGAAAGAGGTTCACAAAGATAGAATTTCGGCACATACCCAGAATTCAGAACGAGTTTATCGATGCACTGGCCACCATATCATCCATGATACAACATCCAGATAAGAACTTCATTGACCCTATTCCAGTAAAGATCCATAGCCAGTTGGCATATTGTGCCCATGTTGAAGAAGAGGCGGACGGAAAACCATGGTTCCACGATATCAAGGAGTATTTGTCAAAGGGAGAGTACCCAGAGCTTGCAAATCATACTAAAAAACGCACGCTTCGGAGATTGTCTAACATTTTCTTTCATAGCAGAGGAACCTTGTACAGGAGAACTCCCAATTTGGGATTATTGAGATGTGTCGATGCAAAGGAAGCCTCCAAACTACTTGAAGAGATACATATTGGGACCTGCGGCCCACATATGAATGGTTTTGTCTTGGCCAAGAAGATACTCAGAGCTGGTTACTTATGGATGACCATGGAAACAGACTGCATCTAGTACATCTGGAAATGCTACCGGTGTCAGGTACATGCAGATATGATAAAGCTAACCCCAAACGAGCTCAATGCAAAAAGCTCACCATGGCCATTCGCCACCTAGGTAATGGACGTCATTTGACCAATCGTGCCTACAGCCTCAAATGGACACATGTTCATCTTGGTAGCAATTGATTATTTCACTAAATGGGTCAAAGCAGCATCCTACAAAGAAGTGACTAAGAAAGTCGTGGAGACTTCATCCGCGACCGTATTGTTTGTCGATTTGGAGTTCCAAAGTCAATCATCACCGACAACGGCTCCAATCTAAACAGTGATCTGATGAAAGCCATGTGCAAAACTTTCAAAATCAAGCACAAGAATTCTACAACCTATGTACCTTAGATGAATGGAGTTGTAGAAGCCTCCAACAAGAACATCAAGAAGATATTGAGAAAGATGATAGAAAAGCACAAACAATGGCATGAAAAGCTATCATTTGCCTTACTGGGATATCACACCACACTCTGTACATCAACTAGGGCAACACCTTACTTACTTGTTTATGGTACGAAAGCTGTTATTCATGCCGAAGTGGAGATTCCTTCCTTAAGAATCATATAGGAAGTCGAGCTCAGCAACGTAGAATGGATAAGGAGTCGTTATGAGAAACTAGCCCTCATAGACGGGAAAATAATGCATGTAGTATGTCATGGGCAACTTTATCAGAACAAAATGACCAGATCCTTCAACAAAAAAGTCAAACCAAGATAATTCACATCGGGGCAGCTGGTGTCGAAGAAGATCTTTCCCCATCAAGATGAAATCAATGGGAAATTCTCTCCTAACTAGCAAGGTCCATACATGGTTCACCGAGTATTGACAGGAGGAGCTCTTATACTTGTATAAATGGATGGAGAAGTCTGGCCAAAACCAATCAATTCAGATGCAGTCAAACGATACTATGTGTAATTCTTTATGCTTTTCTCAAATGATGGAAATTGAACTACGCCTGACCTAATTCTCGTTTAAGACGGGATACATAGGCATCCCTATGGGTTCGGTCACAATTCAATAAAAATCTCATTTCCCCCCGTAACTGGAAACTGGGGCAGAATTTTGAGGAGGACCCTCAAAATTCCAAAGCAAGTTCAGCCGATCGCAGCATGCGCAACAGTCAGAGATGTCAAACTATCTAACTGGGGCAGAATTTTGAGGAGGACCCTCAAAATTCCAAAGCAAGTTCAGCCGATCGCAGCATGCGCAACAGTCAGAGATGTCAAACTATCTAACTGGGGCAGAATTTTGAGGAGGACCCTCAAAATTCCGTAGCATGAGAGGTTGCAAAGTTTCGGACCGTGTCATAGTCGTCGGTTCATCTAAATTCCTTAAAATATATATATTTTTTACTATGTGTTTACAAAATCATGCATGCTTGCTTTCAAAATAGCTTTGTTTAGCAAACACAACCCCGATGATATGAACAGGACCATCAGACCAAGCAGAACGAGTCGAGCAAAGCAAGCGGGGATGCGAACCAATCTTCCCCATCTACAAAACTCACGATTTTTCTTTGGACGCAGGAACAAAGAACAAACATGCTTCGAAGTCATAAATCTCAACAAAGTTGCAATGGCCAAAATTTGCTATCAACAAAAAGAACAAACATGATTCAAAGTCACAATTCTCAAAACAGTTGCAATTGCCGAAATTTGCTATCAGCACAAAGAATAAACATGCTCCGTAGTCAGAATTCTCACAACAATTGCAATATCGAAATCTGCTACCAGCTAAGAAATCCTACTAACATCTTCTATTTATTCTTCTGCATAAGGCTAAGCTTTGTCCCGCATTTTGTATGAGGCTAAGCTCTGCCTCCATCTACATAAGGCTAATCGTTGCCTTCCTATATGCACAAGGCTAAGATCTGCCTCCATCTACATAAAGTTAATCTCTGCCTTCCCTTGCATAAGGCTAATCGCTGCCTTCCCCTGCATGAGACTAAGCACTGTCTCTATGTTGCATGAGGTTAAGCTCTACCTCCACTCTGCATAAGGCTAATCTCTGCCTTCATTTGCATAAGGCTAATCTCTTCCTTCATTTGCATAAGGCTAATCTCTGCATTCCCTTGCATAAGGATGATCGCTGCCTTCCCTTGCATGAGGCTAAGCTCTGCCTCCATCTGCATAAGGCTAATCTCTACCCTCCCTTGCATAATGCTAATCTCTGCCTTCCCTTGCATAAGGCTAATCTCTGCCTTCATCTTGCATAAGGCTAAGCTCTACCTTCATTTGCATGAGACTAAGCTCTATCTCTATACTTGCATGAGGCTAGGCTCTGCCTCCAATTTACTTTTTCACCGAGACTAAGCGTTGTCTCTCAAGAATTATTTACTTCGCTTCTTTTTCGGGCTAAGCTCTTCCCTCCACTTCCTAAGACTAAGACTTGTCTTGTGGACATCATATTATTGCATCTCATGGGCTGAAATACCGCCAACCTGTCCAAAGGAGTCATAGTCTAATGGCATCATTCTCATAGCCGGAAGACACCATGTCATGGCCTTAAGATATCTCTCAATCTTGCATATCATTATTCAAAGGCGTCATAGTTCGGAGGCACCATCTTCATGGCCCGAGAGCATCATTTCATGGCCTGCGAATCTCTCATTAAATAATTCATGGCCCAGGACATCATTGTCTAAGGACGTCATCCCAAACCGTCCGCAGACAGCTTTCATTGTCCAAAGGGAACCTGCATCATGTTAAATTTATGCACAATTTTTGCTTGTAGTATTCTTATTTGCAGGTAACCCAGCAGGCAACAACTATCCTAGTAGGAGCGATCTCGCTACAGTTCTCCCAACCATATCAAACCTGATCTCCCACGTAAATCGTTCATTCGCCCATCCCTAGATGTCGCGTCCATCCTTGTGATGACTTCACCGGTATACTTTGCCGATGAATCCGGAACTACATACGGCCTGATTCCTGTAAAACCAGGGATATGTAGGCAGCTCAGAAGCCAGGGAGCGGCCTAAATCTCTCAAACCGTTTCGCTCGGTCAAAATTGGCCATCATATCTTTACCCGACAACTCTTTCATTCTTTCCGGGTAAAGAGAGGCAGTTGTTGATACCCAAATTTTCCCAAAATATTTTAAAATTGCATATACATCTTTAAAATCATGCATTAATAGCAATTGGTATTTTTCCATAATATTTCAATATTTTTATTAATTTGTCCAGCATTTATTTCCAATAAATAATTACAAAATTGCATCACAAATGATTTTAAAGGCATTTCTTGACTTAATTTATTATTTATGGTCCTAGTAAGACCAAATTATTCCATAAATAGCCAAATTGGCACCTTTTGGCTATAATTGCAATAACTTTTCAATTATAGATCGTGCATATAATTTTGTACTATTTTTTACCAGAAATTAGTCTTTTGTATTTCAAAATATCAAATAATCATTTTGAAGTATTTCTATGCATGAAGTTAATTTTTATAATTAGTAATTATTTTATAAACTTATTTTAATTAAATTATCGTGGTATTTAACAAATAGCCCATTTTTAACTGAATTACAGCCTATTAAAATCAGCCCAAATACCTTAATTAAACCAGCCCAAACACCCAAGCCCAATCCATTAGTCCTACCCGACACAATCTGATTTAATTGTGGCCGTTGATCAAATTTGATCAACGACCCAGATTCATTCTTACCTTAATTAACCTAAATGACCTACCACCCCCCCCCCAAACCCTCATTCTCTCATCCTCACATGCCTTCACTCCTATCATTCTCTCTCAAGCTCCCTCTACCCTAACCATGGCTTCCACCCCCCGTTCCTTGCTCGTCGTTGACCATGGTGGTTCACCACCACTCCTAGCCCTAATGTCTCCCTCCCCATGATCGGAACTCTTGCTATCCTGAGGTCCTGAAAGGACCAGTGGCTGTTCACTCACCCTTGGGCTTGTTCTCACCATTCTCAGGCCACCATGGCTCGATTGAGTAAGATCTTACTATTTTCCGGCTAAACCTGTGGGTTTCTAAGCTGGTCTCTCTATTTTTGGGTTATTTTCTAGAAAACCCTATTCTCTTCTCTTGTACCTCTTAGATCTGTAACAGATCTGAGGTTTTTCTGAGCTATTTTCGTTTGTTTTATGAAAAACCTCTGGATTTCTCAAAGCGTCGCTTTATTTTCCCACTAGGGTTTCTGGATCTTTTCTTCAAAACAAATTTCTGATCTTTTTAATGTTGTTCTCTAATTCTCATGCGTTTAAACAACTTTTTGTTAAAATTGCTTTTTAGTCATAACTTGTTGTGTTAAAACCCAGTTTTAACACTATGTTATAATCCTGAGTTTGTCTTTGCTGATTTGTTCATTCGATTTGTCTGTATGTCTATTCCTCATGAATTTGTTCCGAGTTTCTGTGATTTTTACCCTATTGTGCTTATTAGGGTTTCTGATTGTGTTTATTCCTGCCTATATTATGTTTATTTATTTATTCCCAAAAATTTATATTAATTTCCCTTAATCAGTACTATTTTTATTTGAATCTCTGATTTCCTGTGATTGATACCCTTTACTGATTTCCGACCTTTACCTTATTTTCTTTCCTTGTTATGTGGTTGACAATACTGTTAATTGATTCTTATTGTTACTTCCTTAATTAGAACCTTATGTACCTAGCCTTAATTGCTTACTTTGTACCTACTGTGTTTGAATTATTTCCTTAGTTGTTATACTCCAGCTATATATGGTTTCTTTCCTTACTTGTTACCTGCTCTTTACCGTTTGAACTGATTCCCTTAATTAAGGGAAGACTTTAACTAATTTTACTCTAATTGATTCTGAGTTTTATAACTACTAAATAATTTGACTCATACCTTATTTACCTAGCTTTCAAACTACTATATATATTGCTCTCTTCTAGTCTCATTAGACAGTCTTCTAGACACACGAACTCACATTAGTTCAAAACTCTCTCATACACTCAAAACTCTTTTGCTTTCTTTTGTTACTTGGTATTGTTACTGAATTAGCCAGCTGCAAGCCAAGGCTAATTATTGCACTCTATTGTTCTTCACTTTGTGTCTATTCTCTTTACTAGTATGTTCTGATTTTGAATTCAAGTTCCCAAACCAATGTGTTTCTTCAACTGCTTCAGTTTATCATGTTCCTAATATTTTTATGTCTATTGTTTTGCTATTTAACATGTAATTGACTTGTTTACATTATTGCTTCACCTAGCATGCTAGATATGTCTTACCCTTTTAGGACCAGTATGTTTATGAACCTGTAATTTGTCTAAATTGGACTCTAATCTATTTCTGAATGTTTGTTTACTTGCTACTTAGTTTCTGGTATGCACATGTTTGCAAAGTGATCTGTTATCCTAAGTTATTCTGATTCTATGCTTACTCATGTCCTTCACTGCATGTTCTGGAGTTCATGCATCTATATGTATTATTAACTATCCCCTAATTCCATGAACCAATTACAAGAACTTCTATGCTTATATCTGTTATGTATTCACTATATATGTTATATCTGTCCCCAATTCCCCTAACCCTTGTGTGAAGGACTGTTGTTTGAGTATTGCTGAACCTGTTATGTTCTGTAGTTGATCTACTGTTTGTTTAATTACTCTACTCTTGTTCAAACTATTTTACTACTAAACCACTTTATACTTTTATAAAACTATCTCAACTGAGTCTTTTTCAATATTATTTTCCTATCAAACCTTTTCAAAACTATGTCAAACACTCTCACTCTACTCTTAGTTCCTTAGGTTCTGCCCCTCCAGTGTGTGACTGCCATGAGATTCCCGTGAGATCCCTCTAAACTCTAATGCACTGGTGTTGGACCTTCCACACTGCACTTACTCAGTTCTGGTTATGAAATCTAGGTGTGAGCATTGCCCGGGATCCTTGAGGTCCTTACTCCTAAGGGAACTCTGACACACCCGGACATAAGAAAGGCTATAACTTTGGCATTTTTGATACATTTGGTCCTGCTTCAGGCTCACTATAATTTAACTTCTTCTTTTCCTTTATCAATTTATGTAATTCATTCAGCTATTGGTTTGTAATAATTATTGTAAACAAATATTGGGGTTTGCTAGTGAAAGTGGGAGAGGGGGTAGCTATATAGTTTTATCAATGTCACTGGGTAGAAATCATGCATTAGGCTTTTATAATCCCTATATCTGTATTAGAATCTATGATTAGGACAAACATATTCATTCAAACCATGCCAAACATGTATTAGATATCATGTCTTTATGGCTTCATGTTTACTGCTTTAACGTACAACATGTCCTTAATTTATTCTTATGCCTACCACTTAGAGATCCTACTCCTATGACAATAAAATTAATATAAAAATAGTTACTCCTGTGCATCCAAAAAATCATTTCTCAATCATCCTGTAACTCTTTATGCATTTTAGAAATCATATTTTAGGAAGTCTGTGCATCCTGAAATTATGTCTCAACCATTCTGCATTTAGATGTGAATATTAGATACCATGCTCTAGGATTTCATTTGTATTTGCTTAACCACGCCTAGTTTTAACTAATAATTCATGAAAAGGTATAAAATAGTCTCACGTATAATTATCATGTCTGATTTTAATAGAAATTGGTAACAATCTCTGCATTCTCGGATTCACATCACCTAGAACAGCATGCTTTTAGGTAAAACAACTTTTGAACTGTTTAATAATTCTGGCAACTATTATCCTGCACAGTCCAACGCCTAGTCAAGCTTTAGGTAATCAACCTCTACAAATTGTAAACTGTTTTGTTTGATTGCGTTTACTGTCTAAAGGCTAACAAGTTTAAAATTTAGTAGGCAAACTGATTGGGACCCTGTTAATAAGTTTACAATACAAGCTGCATGTTTCTGTGCATCGATATTCACTTAGATATCCTGTCTTAGGATCCTGTTTAATAAAACTGCCTCCTGTTTGTGTTTGAGACGTGTTGCTTATGTTCATTATCTGTGGAAGTAAATCTGAGCCTCATTACTGCTTTCCTGCATTAATATGATAATTCATATTTGTTCTTGCATGTCGCTTAGAATTTTATCCTTTTAACCTTAGGGGTTTGTCTAGAACTGCCTATATCTAGAGGTACTAGATTCCTCCAGGACCATAAGGAAGGGACGGGTAACAACACGCTTAGAGTTCATTAAATAAACTCACTTAACAACCACTAAGGGGTGGGGTAATGGGTAGATATTGATATGATGACCGGAACGCTAATGCCACGTGTAGCCCCTCGTTAGGGAGTGATTACAGGGCATTGCATTGATGTGATCCTATAGGATAAACAACTTAGGACTTCCATATCCCTTACATATGTGTGTTTAGACTACAAATCTTTTCAAACCATTACTTGTTTACATATGACTACCTTTTTGCTACTTGTTTGAATTACAAAGAATGTTTGGCCGGGAACCACAGTTGTGGATTTTGAGGGGTTCCTAACACCTTCCCCTTGGAGTAATTTCAAGCCCTTACCCAATCTCTGGTTATTCAATTAGTGTTATTGTGACTCTTAATAGGTTCCCTAACGCACCTTAATTCGTTAGGTGGTGAATCTTCAAATCCTTCACATCCATTATCCCAAAAGGAAATGAGTTGTCCCAATAATGTCAAAAACCCTAACTGATCCGAAAGGAGAGGAAAAAGGGGGCGCGACAGCGACCGCACTTGGAAATGTGCCGACCGCATATTGGGAGGTCAAAGAGTGTACTATATAACCAAGGCTAAGGGTATTATTTGATTTTTGGACACAGAGAGCTCAGTTTGTGACGATGGTTCTTGGGTTTTTTAAGAAATTCATCGGGGTAAGTGATTCTAACTCGGATTTGGATAATGTACATGAATTTATCACTGATTTCATCAATAAATTAATACTTTGAGATGGAAATTGGGGAGAATTATAGAAACTTCATAAACTATAAATTAGGGATTTGAAAGTCGAGTTGTGATCGGAATTGGCTAATTTTTGTTTAGTTAGATTCGTGACTGAGTGGTTGTTCATATTTTGTAACTTTCTCAGATTTCGAGGTGCGGGTTCGAGTGTTTCTTTGGACGGTTTTGGTTTTTGACTAAGGATTTGACCTTTATCGTTTTGAATTATTTCCTTGGGCTTTAATTGATGTATTAGAGCTGCTTTTGGATAGTTTTGAGTTGTTCGGAGGTCAATATGCGCGAGATGGCATTTTCGGGGCATCGCTTCGCTTTCTCGGTATAGGAAATGGCTTGTTCAAGGTAAGTAAGGCATTTAAACTTAGTGTTGAGGGTATGAAACCCCGAATTACGTGCTAGTGATTGGTGTTGAGGTAACACACATGCTAGATGACGGGCGTGTGGGCGTGCACCGTGTGAATTATGACTCCTATTTCTATGATACTATGTAGTTACCTGATCTTATCTGTAATAATGAAATTTCTACGTACTTGAGCTATTGAGCTATGATCCATGTTAGATATCATGTCTAGGCTTTATGCTTATCCCGTTGGGACCCACTAGGGTCATTTCTGCTGTTGGGTTATTTTCTTTCATTGCTTTATATGCTTTGTCATACGCATTCATATGCATATCATATCTCAACCTCTGTTGTTATTTACTGATACATCATATCAACATTTTCGAGATAGTTTCATGACATTGTGAGCCCAAGCAAGAGAGACTGGAGAAATTGATGACTGAGTGAGGCCGAGGGTCTAATTGTGAGGATATCGAACCTATATCACTTGAGTTGTCCGTGCAGATTCTGATATTGATACTATAGCACGTGAGTTGTCCGTGCAGATTGTAGCGCTAGGGCTGTAGGAGCCCCTCCAAATGCTTCACCCCCAGTGAGCGCAGTCGACTATATATATGTGGATCGGGCAGCACGCCACAACAAGTATTGTACAATGTTGAGTGTTTGAGTTTGCTGAGCATTGAGCATAGTGAGAGAGAATGCGAGACAATGCGATTGTGTAACGACCCGGTAGGTCGTTTAGAGAGTTAGCGCCCTGATCCCCTAATAACTGCTTCTCCCATGTCTATTTATGTTATTGGAACTTGTCAGGGCGTTGAGTGGTGAAACTCAGAGTTATTTTGGACACATAGTCCTCAAATGTGGATTTTAGCTTTTGAAATTAGGTCGTAGCTAGAACTGTGTGAAGACATATCCAGAATGGAATTCCGTCAATTCCGTTAGCTCCGTTGGGTGATTTCGGGGTTAGGAGCATGATCGGGATGTGTTTTCGAGGTCGGTTGTAGATTTAGGCTTGAATTGGCAAAAGTTAGAATTCCGGCGATTTCGACCGATAGGTGAAATTTTGATATCAGACTCGGAATGGAATTCTGAAAGCGACAGCAGGTCCATAATTTCATTTATGACCTGTGTGCAAAATTTGAGGTCATTCAGATGAGTTTGGACGTGATTCGGCATCGAAAGTGGATTTTATAAATTTCATAAGTTCTTAGGCTTGAATCTATGCATATTTGATGCTTTTGATGTTATGAGATGTTTTTTAAGGCTCGACCAAGTTTGAATTAGGTATTAGGGTTAGTTGGTAGTTTTAGTTGAGGTACCGGGGGCCTCGAGTGTGTTTCGGGTGTTCAAACGGGCATATTTTGGCCTAAGTCTTTGCTGGTTTTGTTGGTTTTTCATCACCATCTTTTTCTTAATTGCGATCGCGTAAGGTCAGCGTGGTAGGTCTGTGATTTGTTCTCTACGATCGCAAGAAGAGGTCCGCGATCGAAGTGTGTTGGAAACTTGGTCTTCGAGATCGTATGTTCTGGATCATGATCGCATAGAGCATCCTAGGTCTGAGGGAGATTCAGTGTTTTGTTCTATGCAGTCGCGTGGCCCAATCGCGATCACAAAGCTTGGAGGCGTGAAGCACCGCGATTGCAGACGCCTAGCTGCGTTCGCATAGAATCTTTAGGCGCGTGTGAGGAAGTACCCTTCACGATCGTGACATTATGTATGTGATTGCATAGAGCAATGTCTTGGCATAATATTAAAAAACCCCAATTCGAGGGTTTAAGCCTATTTTCACCATTTTTGAATTTGAGAGCTCGGAAGGGGCGATTTTTGAAGACTTTTGCACCTGGGTAGCTTGGGTAAGTTATTTATATCCATCTTAGATCAATTTCCATGATTCCAATCTTAAATCCAAACTTTCATTGGGTTTTGATTGGGTGTTTGACCTTTGATGTGAGAGATTCTTATATGGTTAGACTCGTGAGTGAATGGGTGTCCGGGAAATATCATTTTTACCCGATTTTGAGACGTGGGCCTGGGGGATTTTTTGGGCGAATTTCCTAATATTGCGTATTAGCTTCTAACTTATTGGTTATTTTGATTCCTTGAAGTGATATTTACATTATGTAATCGAATCGAATAGATTTGGGCCACCCGGAGTCGGATACTCGTGGCAAGAGCGTGGATTTGAGTTTATTAGCGCAGTCAAGGTAAGTGGCTTTCCTAACTATGTGCTGGGGACTTTACCTTAGGCATTTTATACTGATTTTTATTATTTGGATGTCGTGTGCATGAGGTGACCAACGCGTACACGGGTCATTGCTGCTAAAATTCCACTTTTCCTTCCATGACATAACTCATTTTCATTCCTATATTACTGTTTCCTGTCATAGCTGAGTAGTTAGCTTAAGGATAAGCATGCCTACTGTTCCTTAGTTTAATTCCTCTTATTTGCTACTAATTGCACGATGCTTAGGTAGTTTTACCTTATCCTTGCACGTTGTTTTCTTGAACTGTTTAATTAAACTGTACCGGACATACTGCATTGCATATTTAAATTGGGACTACGGACTGAGATCCGGGAGCTTTCCTTCTGTACTGCATTGCACATTTAAATTGGGACTATAGACCGAGATTCGTGAACATTCCCCCTGTACTTCATTGCATACTTAAATTGGGACTACGGACTGAGATCTAGTAGCTTCCCCCCTATATTGCATTGCATATTTACTGTTGAGATATATGTTGTGTTGAGCCGAGGGCTCTCTGTTATTATTCCTTACAACGTACTTTTGCTACTATTTTCCTTTAGTCCAGTATCTATCTATGCATAGATTTTCAACTGTTTTTACTACAAACATCCAGTAGAGACTTAACCTGACCTCGTCACTACCCGACTGGGGTTAGGCGTGGCACTTACTAGGTACCAATTATGGTGTACTCATGCCCTTTCCTGCGCATGTTTTCCCCATGTGCAGATCCAGGTACCAGCACACAACACTGTGGTTAGGAGTATCTTAGCAGCTGCTCAGGAGACCGCGAGGTAATTCTGTCGCGTCGACAAAATCTCACGAATCCCCTTCTACTCAAGTATAGTTATAGGAGCTATTTATATACATTCTTCCTTATTCCTTTGTATAGAGCTACAGTAGTACAGAGCTTGTGATTTGTGACGTTGCGGGTTTTGGGAAAGTAAGAGTGTTAAATGCCGGGTGACTAAGTGACATATTTTTTTCTCCTTTTCTATGTTATTGTTATGATTGTCTTATTTTACGCATGTTTTAGGCTTACCTAGTCTTAGAGACTAGGTGTCATCACGAGACTGTTTAGAGGGAAATTCGGGTCGTGACAAGTTGGTATCAGAGCGTCTAGGTTCATAGGAGTCACATAATCCCAAGCCAGTTTATTAGGGTCTCGCAGATCGGTGCAGAGATGTCCGTATCTATCCTCGAGAGGATATGTAACTGTAAAGAACAATCATATTCCTTGGAATTCCTTATCGTGCTAGTTACTATCATCAAAATTCTTAAACTCTATTCTATTCTTGCTTACAGATGGTGCGCACTCGTACCAGACGTATTGATGACCAGGCACCCGAGCCCCCAGTCAGAGCCACCAGAGCCAGGGGCTGAGGCAGAGGACGAGCACGCGGTGCAACCTGAGCACCGGCTAGAGCAGAGGCATAGGAGCCCACAACAGCCACAATTGGAGGGGCACAGGAGGTCCCTACTATACTCCAGCCCTCCAGGAGACATTGGCTTAGTTCTTGACTACCCTCAGTACTCTGTCTCAGGCGGGACTACTTCCGATAGCTCCAGCTACATCCCAAGCTGGGGGAGGGTCACAAACTCCCGCAGCCCGCACTTCTGAGCAGAGGGTTCATATTGGGCAGGTCCTAGAGTATATTCCTATGCCCCCAGCAGCTCCATCTCAGCATGAGGCTAGGGTAGTTGTATCTGAGGCAGAGCAGCTCCGACTTGAGAGGTACAAGAAGTACCACCCCCCTGAGTTCAACGAACTAGCTTCATATGACGCCCTAGGTTTTCTTGAGGAGTGTGATCGCATTCTTCGCACTATGGGTATTGTGGAGACGAGTGGGGTTTCTTTCACCGCGTTCCAGCTGAGGGGTGCAACTTATCAGGGGCGACATGCTTTTGAGCTGAGTAGTCCGGACGAGGCAGCTTCGCTTACTTGAGCTCAGTTCTTCGAGATATTCTTACTTAAGTTTATCCCTCAGAGCCTCGTAGATGCTTGGCGTGCGGGGTTTGAGCAGCTACGCCAGGGTACCATGACTGTGTCAGAATATGCAGTCTGTTACAGGGATTTGGCTCGTCATGGACCAGCCTTGGTTTTCACCGTCAGAGAGAGGGTTCGACGCTTTATTGAGGGACTCCACCCCAGTATTCGGACCAGCATGGCCAGAGAGCTGGAGACAGACATAACATACCAGTAGGCCGAGAGTATTGTGTTATCTTGTGTGGTTGCTCGATCTTCTCTTTATAACCGCATCAGAGAACGCCAGTGTGATGACCCTCACCTTTTGGTTCTTCAGGATAGTGTCTGACGGGGTGATGCCAGGGATGTGACCATAGGTGATGATGGTGTGACGAGGATGCAGGGCCGTATTTATGTGCCTAATGTAGATGGGCTTCGGGAGTTGATTCTTGAGGAGGCCCAGAGTTCGCAGTATTCCATCCATCCGCGTACCGCGAAGATGTACCAGGATCTGAGACAACATTATTGGTGGCGAAGGATGAAGAAGGATATAGTGGAGTTTGTAGCCAAGTGTCTCAACTGTCAGCAAGTCACATGTGAGCATCAGAGACCTAGAGGGTTACTTCAGCAGATTGAGCTTCCTGAGTGGAAGTTAGAGCGGTTAACCATGGACTTTGTGGTTGGACTTCCTCGGACTTTGAGGAAGTATGATGTTATTTGGTTGATTGTGGATCGGCTGACCAAATCAGCCCATTTCATTCCAGTGTTGACAACATATTCATCCGAAAGGTTGGCTGAGATTTATATCAGAGGGATTGTTCGCCTCCACAGTATTCCAGTATCTATCATTTCAGACAGAGGCACACAATTCACTTCATGGTTCTGGAGAGCCGTTCAGCATGAGTTAGGCACCAGGGTGGAGTTAAGTACAACCTTTAACCCTCAAACAGACGGGTAGGTCGACNTCAGATAGAGGCACACAATTCACTTCATGGTTCTGGAGAGCCGTTCAGCATGCGTTAGGCACCAGGGTGGAGTTAAGTACAACCTTTAACCCTCAAATAGACGGGTAGGTCGACCGCACGATTCATATTCTTGAGGATATGCTCCGTGCCTGTGTGATGGATTTTGGAGGGTCATGGGATCGATACTTGCCTCTTGCAGAGTTTGCTTATAATTACAGCTACCAGTCCTGCATTCAGATGGGGCCGTATGAGGCTTTGTATGGTAGGTGGTGCAGGTCTCCAGTGGGATGTTTTGAGCCGGGTGAGGCCTGATTGTTGGGTACAGACTTGGTTCAGGATGCCCTGGACAAGGTGAAAGTGATTCAGGAGAGGCTTCGCACAGCTCAGTCCAGGCAGAAGAGTTATGCGGACCGAAAGGTTCGTGACTTGGAATTTATGGCTCGTGATCGGGTTTTGCTTCGGGTATCACCTATGAAGGGCATCATGAGATTCGGGAATAAGATTAAGCTGAGTCCGAGGTTCATTGGCCCTTTTGAGGTATTACAGCGGGTTGGGGAGGTTGATTATGAGTTTGCCCCTACCTCTCAACCTGACAGGAGTCCATTCGGTATTCCATGTTTCTATGCTCTGGAAGTATCACGGTGATCCGACTCATGTTTTGGATTTAAGCTCAGTCCAGTTGGACAAGGATCTATCATATGTTGAGGAGCCTGTAGCTATATTGGACAGGCAGGTCAAAAAGCACAGGTTGTAGAATATTGCCTCAGTCAAGGTTCGGTGGAAGGGTCATCCGGTCGAGGAGGCGACTTGGGAGACCGAGCACGATATGCGAAGTCAGTACCCTCATCTTTTCACAGCTTCAGGTATGTTTCTACACTCGTTCGAGGACGAACGATTTTCTTAAGAGAGGGAGAATGTAACGATTCGGTCGGTCATTTTGAGAGTTAGCGCTCCGATCCCCTAATAACTGCTTCTCCCATGTCTATTTATGTTATTGGAACTTGTCGGGGCGTTGACTGGTGACATTCGGAGTGATTTTGGACACATCGTCCTTAAATATGGATTTTAGCTTTTGAAATCATGTCGTAGCTAGAACTGTGTGAAGACGGATCCGGAATGGAATTTCATCGACTCTGTTAGCCCTGTTGGGTTATTTTGGGTATAGGAGCGTGTTCGGAATGTGTTTTCTAGGTCTATTGTAGATTTAGGCTTGAATTTGCGAAAGTTAGAATTCCGGTAATTTCGGCCGATAAGTGAAATTTTGATATCGCACTCAGAATGGAATTTCGAAAGCGACGGCAGGTCCGTAATGTCATTTATGACTTGTGTGCAAAATTTGAGGTTATTCAGATGAGTTTTGACGCGATTCGGCATCGAAAGTGGATTTTAGAAATTTCATAAGTTCTTAGGCTTGAATCTTTGCATATTTGATGATTTTGATGTTATGAGATATGTTTTTAAGGCTCGACCAAGTTTGAATGAGGAATTAGGGTTGGTTGATAGTTTTGGTTGAGGTCCTGGGGGCCTCGGGTGTGCTTCGGGTGTTCAAACGGGCATATTTTGGCCAAAGTCTTTGCTGGTTTTGCTGGTTTTTCATCAGCAGCTTTTTGTTAATTGCAATCGCAAGAGTCCCTCCGCGATCGTGTAAGGTCAGTGTGAGAGGTCTGTGATTTGTTCTCTGCGATCAGAAGAAGACGTCCGTCCTCACAGTGTGTTTGAAACTTGTTCTTCGCGATCGCATGTCCTGGATCGCGATCGGATAGAGTATCCTAGGTCTGAGGGAGATTCAGTGTTTTGTTCTACGCAGTCGCGTGACCCCAACCGCGATTGCATAGCTTGGAGGCGTGAAGGACCGCGATCGCAGACGCCTAGCAGTGTTCGCATAGAAGCTTTATGCGCGTGTGAGGAAGTACCCTTCGCGATCGCGACAGTATGTCTGCGATAGCATAGAGAATTTCCTGGGCAGAATATTAAAAACCCCAATTCGAGGGTTTAAGTCTATTTTCACCATTTTTGAATTTGAGAGCTCGGGAGGGGCAATTTTTGAAGACTTTTTCACCTGGGTAACTTGGGTAAGTGATTTCTATCCATCTTAGATCAATTATTGGGGTTTTATTGGTGTTTGACCTTCGATTTGAGAGATTCTTATATGGTTAGACTCGTGAGTGAATGAGTATCCGGAAAATATAATTTTTACCCGATTTCGAGGCGTGGGCCGCGGGACCTTTTGGGCGAATTTCCTAATTTAGCGTATTAGCTTCGAACTTATTAGTTATTTTGATACCTTAGGCATTTTTATACTGATTTTTGTTATGTGGATGCCGTGTGCGTGAGGTGAAGAGCGCGTACACGGGTCATTGTTGCTAAAATTCCACTTTTCCTTCCATGACATAACTCATTTTCATTCCTATATTATTGTTTCCTATCATAGCTGAGTAGTTAGCATAAGGATAAGCATGCCTACCAGTCCTTACTTGAATTCCTCTTATTTGCTACTAATTGCACCATACTTAGGTAGTTTTACCTTATCCTTGCCTGTTGTTTTCTTGAACTTTTTAATTAAACTGTACCCGATATACTTTTGCATTGCATATTTAAATTAGGACTACAGACCGAGATCCGGGAGCTTTCCCCCTGTACTGCATTGCATATTTAAATTGGGACTACGAATTGAGATCCGAGAGCTTTCCCCCTGTACTCCATTACATATTTACTGCTGAGATATATGTTGTGCTGAGCCGAGGGCTCCCTGTTATTATTCCTTACAGCGTACTTTTTCTACTGTTTTGCTTTAGTTCAGTATCTATCTATGCTTAGATTTTCAACTGCTTTTACTATAAACATCCAGTAGAGCCTTAACCTGACCTCGTCACTACCCGACTGGGGTTAGGCTTGGCACTTTTTGGGTACCAATTGTGGTGTACTCATGCCCTTTCCTGCACATGTTTTCCCCATGTGTAGATCCAGGTACCAGCACACAACACTATGGTTAGGAGTATCTTAGCAGCTGCTCAGGAGACCGCGAGGTAATTCTGTCGCGTCGACAAAATCTCACGAGTCCCTTTCTACTCAAGTATAGTTATAGGAGCTATTTATATACATTCTTCCTTATTCCTTTGTATAGAGCTACAGTAGTACAGAGCTTGTGATTTGTGACATTGCGGGTTTTGGGAAAGTAAGAGTGTTAAATGCCGGGTGACTAAGTGACATATTTTCTTCTCCTTTTCTATTTTATTGTTATGATTGTCTTATTTTACGCATGTTTTAGGCTTACCTAGTCTTAGAGACTAGGTGTCATCACGAGACTGTTTAGAGGGAAATTCGGGTGGTGACAAGTTGGTATCAGAGCGGCTAGGTTCATAGGAGTCACATAATCCCAAGCTAGTTTATTAGGGTCTCGCAGATCGGTGTAGAGATGTCCGTATCTGTCCTCAAGAGGATATGTAACTGTAAAGAACAATCATATTCCTTGGAATTCCTTATCGTGCTAGTTACTATCATCAAAATTCTTAAACTCTATTCTATTCTTGCTTACAGATGGTGCGCACTCGTACCAGACGTATTGATGACCAAGCACCCCAGCCCCCAGTCAGAGCCACCAGAGCCAGGGACCGAGGCAGAGGACGAGCACGCGGTGCAGCCCGAGCACCGGCTAGAGCAGAGGCATAGGAGCCCACAACAGCCACAGTTGGAGGGGCACAGGAGGTCCCTACTATACTCCAGCCCTCCAGGAGACATTGGCTCAGTTCTTGACTACCCTCAGTACTCTGTCTCAGGCGGGTCTACTTCCGATAGCTCCAGCTACATCCCAAGCTGGGGGAGGGTCACAGACTCCCGCAGCCCGCACTTCTGAGCAGAGGGTTCATATTGGGCAGGTCCTAGAGTATATTCCTATGCCCCCAGCAGCTCCAGCTCAGCATGAGGCTAGGGTAGTTGTATCTGAGGCAGAGCAGCTCCGACTTGAGAGGTACAAGAAGTACCACCCCCCTGAGTTCAGCGAACTAGCTTCATATGACGCCCTAGGTTTTCTTGAGGAGTGTGATCGCATTCTTCGCACTATGGGTATTGTGGAGACGAGTGGGGTTTCTTTCACCGCGTTCCAGCTGAGGGGTGCAACTTATCAGGGGCGACATGCTTTTGAGCTGAGTTGTCCGGACGAGGCAGCTTCGCTTACTTGAGCTCAGTTATTCGAGATATTCTTACTTGTGTTTGTCCCTCAGAGCCTCATAGATGCTTGGCGTGCGGGGTTTGAGCAGCTACGCCAGGGTACCATGACTGTGTCAGAATATGCAGTCCGTTACAGGGATTTGGCTCGTCATGGACCAGCCCTTGTTTTGACCGTCAGAGAGAGGGTTCGACGCTTTATTGAAGGACTCCACCCCAGTATTCGGACCAGCATGGCCAGAGAGCTGGAGATAGACATAACATACCAGTAGGCCGAGAGTATTGTGTTAGCTTGTGTGGTTGCTCGATCTTCTCTTTATAACCGCATCAGAGAACGCCAGTGTGATGAGCCTCACCTTTTGGTTCTTCAGGATAGTGTCCGACGGGGTGATGCCAGGGATGTGACCATAGGTGATGATGGTGTAACGAGGATGTAGGGCCGTATTTATGTGCCCAATGTAGATGGGCTTCGGGAGTTGATTCTTGAGGAGGCCCAGAGTTCGCAGTATTCCATCCATCCGCGTACCGTGAAGATGTACATGGATCTGAGACAACATTATTGGTGGCGAAGGATGAAGAAGGATATAGTGG
Organism: Nicotiana undulata; assembly: GCA_005239495.1. Taxonomy (NCBI): domain Eukaryota; kingdom Viridiplantae; phylum Streptophyta; class Magnoliopsida; order Solanales; family Solanaceae; genus Nicotiana; species Nicotiana undulata. The sequence goes on along the minus strand of ML258647.1, from coordinate 470 downwards.
AGTTTGTAGCCAAGTGTCTCAACTGTCAGCAAGTCACATGTGAGCATCAGAGACCTAGAGGGTTACTTCAGCAGATTGAGCTTCCTGAGTGGAAGTTAGAGCGGTTAACCATGGACTTTGTGGTTGGACTTCCTCGGACTTTGAGGAAGTATGATGTTATTTGGGTGATTGTGGATCGGCTGACCAAATCAGCCCATTTCATTCCAGTGTTGACAACATATTCATCCGAAAGGTTGGCTGAGATTTATATCAGAGGGATTGTTCGCCTCCACAGTATTCCAGTATCTATCATTTCAGATAGAGGCACACAATTCACTTCATGGTTCTGGAGAGCCGTTCAGCATGCGTTAGGCACCAGGGTGGAGTTAAGTACAACCTTTAACCCTCAAATAGACGGGTAGGTCGACCGCACGATTCATATTCTTGAGGATATGCTCCGTGCCTGTGTGATGGATTTTGGAGGGTCATGG
>ML258645.1:0-10771 GCA_005239495.1 Nicotiana undulata | reverse complement strand
ACTTGGGTTGAAGAATGGTGTTGTTCACGTTGCCACCATCTACGGGCACAATGCTTCTTCCCATAGTGAAAGCAACAACACGGACTCATTGATTCACAAAAATACAAAGAAAAACAGGAATATTCAATGATTTTGAAATCCCACTTTCACTATCATATGATTTTGAAAACCCTTACTGTCACAAGCGAAAATTTCGCCCAAAATTTACTGTTAGACGAAGAGATAGAACGGTTGAAGTTTAATTTGAAAATTGGAAATTTCGTTTAGTTTGAGTATGGAGGAAAGTTCGCCCAGAATTGCATGAAATAGATATGAAACAGGGGAAACGTTAAAAGCGATGGAACGGAAATAAGCTTGCAAAATGGGCCGGGTAAATAATTTGGGCCAAATGGGTAGGAAAAGTAATTAATTTGGGCCTGGGTATGAAAGAGTAATTAGTTTGGGTTTAATGGGTATTAAGTGAGATTTTTCCTATATTTATATCAATTAGTCTGCTTCGCGCTTGTGATCAAAAGAAAGATTACTTTACTAAATATTAGAAGAGAAAGACGTTTGACATGTGTGCGAGAGATCTTTTTAATAAAGCTTGAGGGCATTTAGGTCATCTCACATCAACTCTATACGTGGCCATTTTTGCCCTCCACAGAGAATACATGTAGCTTTTAAGTTACTCCCACATGTAGTTTTCTTGCCTTCTATTATATCATCACACACAATGAAGTTACAGAGCTACTTAGATTTTCTTCTGTTTCTCAAATCTTTTCAACTTGCAGGTGCGTTTCTTACTCTTTAACATCAATTTTGTTGCTTTCTATGTGTTCTTCCTCCTTTTTTGTTCCAATTTGTACAATTAATGGCACACCATTAATATGTAATGGCTTCAAATCACATGTTATTAGTGTTACAATATCCAGTGATGATTTTCAAAATACACATGTAATCAATCCGCGAATACCACTATTAGCTTCAGAAGATGAAAAATTACCCCTTCAATTTAAAAGAACACAATTTTCAATACGGTTCGCCATGATTATAAATAAAGCTCAAGGCCAAACATTAAATTTTATTAGCATTTATTTGTGAGAACCTGTATTTTCTCATAGTCAACTGTACGTTGATTTATCAAAAGCTAAAGGCTTTAACCGTGTGAAGGTATTAATTAGATCACCTACAGCTGACGACGATGATGACCACTCCATATATAATGTAGTATATGACGAGATCATCGAAAATCTCTTTCTTTAACTTAGAGCATCATTCCCGATAGTAAGTCTGACGTACAACTTATTCATTCTCTGTGTTATTCCATCTTGTATTATAGTCATTCTGTCAGTGATACATATGCTCATTATTATATTATAATGTATTATACTTGCAAATTACATCCAAATGTCAGAGCAGTTTAACATTAATGCAATTACTCCAGAAATATAAGAATGGACCTGCAAAGTTCAAGTAGTTGATAAAGGCGGACCTAAAGACAACAGAGAGAAAACGAAAAGGTATTAACTAATGATTTTGCAAGAGAACACGTGGTCTTTAGTGGATTAATAGCTCTGGCAGCACTAGCTAAATTAATACTATTCTCGCGTTGCGCATATTTAGATATCCTAATTGTGTCTTATCTTTTGACAGGAAAACCAAGTCGGATGCATTGTATTCAAATAATGCATTTTAAAGATTGGTTTTGGCCTTTTCACACTACCTCGGAGTTAGTTGTACAAGCCAAAGCATCAAACTATATGTTTTGAAATCTAGTTAACAAATTTACTTGTACAATTGATACGTGCGCAAATGTTGAGACAATAGAAATTGTTAATCCTCCAAAAAATCCACTGCCGCCGCCGATGCGGCTAAATCTTACACCATTTGACAACTTCGAATATCAACTTAAGGGATCTGAATTTGGTAATTGAATATTTAACTATATATACTGTTTGTTCACCTAAAATTCATTTATTAGTAGTATTATATTATTACTATTATTGAATATAGTAATTTCTATTACCTATTAACTTATTCATTGTTTTTTTAAGCGCAAGATGTCCTTGCCATCGTGCTAAATGCAAACCCCTCAATATACGTTTCAAATGGGAGGAGACTTCAAGATTTTATCATCATTGATGATCAGTAAGTATAATGTTGTTTTATTGGGTCCAAATAGCAATTGATGATTTTAGTGTGATGTAGTGTTTCACTTTTCCTATGTTATCTAGCAATACCAAACAATAAATGAGATTGAGATTCAACTTGAGCTTGTACCCTTTAAAAGGCTGCTTTCGATGCTTGAACTTACCTTTGGCGTTGTTGCAAATATGATCTTTTAAAGCACACTTAAGTCCATCGCACATTACTGGAATTATTATGGTTTAACTTTTTGTTTTCACCATTTATATGTTGCTATAATATTTTATGACGGTAACGTGTCATTAAAAGTAATTTGAGCAGACTTGTAACATATGATTGTTAACCATAATGTTTTCAATAGATTGGTGACCATATCTTAATTTTGGGTGTGATGTTTCTATAGAAGCAAATGACGATCCAATTATTAAAACTGTGAAAATATCTGTTAGATGTTTATTGTTAAAACAATTTATGATGTAACTAGTTTTTATAAATTTCTCCAATTGATTAATACATGGGGCATTATAGATCTGTTGATGAACAATCCAAGTTATTGAAAGGTGACTATGTTGGTGTTTAACCCAAAAAATAGATTTCAAGGTCAAAGCAATAATTTATGTGACGGGCCACAAGCAACCGATTCAATCCGAAAGATATAATATTTGTTAATACAAATTGATAGAGAAGTGCATAATAAATTCGATGACAGATAATATAATAAAAATAAAGCAGAGAAGAAATAATTCTTATTGAATAATCCTTGAGAGGATGTTGAGCCGAACGAAGCTTGAAGGGCCAAACTATGGCTAACTTGATAGCAAGATGATATGAATTACAATGTATAGAATTGTAGAGAAGAAAATTGGATCCCTGATTGTGATAAAACTATGTCTATTTATAGGGATAAATTTAAGTAACCATTCTCCTTGAATAATGGGTCCATTATGAGCATTTACTCAACCCATCCATTACTTTTGGAAGACTTGTAACAGCTGTGTAAATGCTGGAATTCGTAACTGATGAGTTAATTTCGTAACTGATGAGTTAATTCCATAACTGATGAGTCAATCCCGTGGCTGATGAGTCAATCTCGTGGCTGATGAGTCAATCCCGTGGCTGATGAGTCAATCCCGTGGCTGATGAGTCAATCCCGTGCCTGTTGAGTCAATCTCGTGCCTGTTGAGTCAATCTTGCAATTAATTGCCTTGTTCTGGCCGTTACAATCATTTATTGCATTTATTGCACGTTACATAATTGATTTGTAACTGATGGAGTAATGATGATAAATCCCATATAATCCGGGATTAATTTATTCCTTCCTCATTTGTAATTATGAGATATTCTCCCGCACCTGTTTCGAGCTATTTATGATGACAATTCCGAGGCTAATAGGCACGGTACAAATATGTTCAGTCCCGAGGGTGTTTCGCATATCATCTTCATATGTCATTCTTCACTTTTCTCCAAGCTTTGCTGACACGTGCTGCCATTTAATAGACCCACATGGCGAGTATATTTTTTGCCAATACAGTTGGTTTTTAAGCTTAATATAGCTTAATTTTAAGCTTGGTGTAGCTGAAAGAGAGTAAATGAAAAATGGTGGAAAAAGAAATGGAGGGAAGTGAAATTTTGAATTAGTGCACTTTGTCCCTCATTGGAAGAAGGAAAGAAAATATATGTGTATATATAGAGAAGCTCTTCTTCTATCTCTTAAAGAGTTAAGAAGAAGGCAAGCCTCGCGCCGTCGTCGTCGTCGCTCGCTCGGCTTCGGCTTCGGTCAAAGATTTATTGATTAATCTTTTTGGACAAAATTCCTTTAAAATTAATTAACGAAAATCCAATCCGGAATAACCCGCGACCCGGTCCGGCCTGGTTTTCTTTCCCAGATGATTTTAAATCCGTTTTTTAATTTTTCCGCAATATTCATACTTGTTCCAACAGCTATGGCTATTCTGAAAGGTTGCAAAACCTTTTCAGAAACAGTACGAAATTGGCTATAAATATGCCTTGAATCCCATAATTTTTACTTACTAAATTTTCTGATCTTCTTCTTCTTCTTCTTCTGCACAAAATATTCCAGTGTGTTATACAACCATCGAGTGGTTCGCCGATCACCAGAGTTTTAGGTACCGATACGCCAGTGAGTTAAATCGTTCTATCCTGGGAGGACATATTCCAAAACCTCGGGTACTTGAGGGGAATCATTTCCTTAAGGACACACTGTGTATTCAGTGGGCTCGATTTATTCATATACTATTTTAAGAATTTATTTTGACGTTCTACTTCTACTAACTTTCTGTTTTTGTATTTTCAGAAATTTTACCATTTTATTTATTTTACAACAATACATATTACTAACAGTCTGTTTGTGGAGATTAAAACCTGTGTGGTTTTCTACTCCTTTTGAATTTTATTATTCTGATTTGAAGATATAAAAACTTTATCAGAGTTTTGAAATTCAAAAAACGATTTGAAGAACATAAAAACTTCATCGTTTTCTGTGAAACAGTATATATAGAAACTTCAATTTTTATTTATTATACATACTGTCTATTGTTAATTACAATATTGTTTACTGTTCTAGTTTTGCCATTGATTGAACTCTTCTGTTGTTGACAATGAGAAATGGCAATTGATAACGGAAATTCTTCTATTGCTGTGGCAATGACGATAGCCTCGTCAAGCCGGACTGATGTTCCACTGGCAGAAAAGCCGGAGAAATTTTCTGGAGCCAACTTCAAAGGATGGAAGCAAAGGGTGTTCTTCTGGCTTACCACACTTGGTATGCAGAAATTCACTAGTGAAGAACCATTAGTGCCTGCTGTGGACATGCCGGACAGTGAAAATTCATGATTGTTGAGGCGTGGAAGCAGGCAGAATTTCTTTGCAAAGGCTATATTTTAAGTGCTTTAGAAGATGACTTGTACAATGTGTACAGAGCGATGAATACTTCGAAAGAATTATGGAACGCACTTGAGTAGAAGTACAAGACAGAAGATGCATGCTTGAAGAAGTTCGTGGTTGCCAAGTTTCTAGACTATAAAATGATAGACAACAAAACTGTTGTTTAACCAAAGAATGAAATTCCTTGACCAAAGCTATTTTAGGATAAATGCGGGTTACAGATAATCGAGTGAATAATAAATGAATAAAGGAATAATAAGCAGTATAGAATGCAGAAAAGTAAAGCAGTTTGTATTCGAGAATTCAGATGATCTTATGGGTTACATTTCTTCCCTTTATATAGGGGTTTCCTAGTATAACGTTTGGTTCCTGTCATGATTGCTCATTAATGGCTAATTAATACATTAATGAGGCGTTACAAAGGATAACCGTAACTGTTGCATAGGAGTTGCATAACGTATAAGTCATTAACCGTTGATTCTCGTATCTACTCGTAGCTTCGTCTGGGTTCACTGTGACCGTATCTCTTCTTTGTCATTAAGTTTCCCGTGGTTGATGAACTTGTGGGTCTATTGACCGTGCCTCTTTGTCCCGTACCTCTTTATAAAATCATGTCCATCTGTGACGTTTTCTTTGGTCCACATAGCTAGCTGAGTTGTCAAGGTCTTGTTTACGTGTGAGACTCTTTTTTACCAATACAGATAGTTCCCCCACTTACCATATATTTATCGATTAATATTTGGTAAGTGGATATGTATTTATGGCGGAAATATTTTGTCGCCGCTTTGCTTCGTAACATTGTATCTTTTTATGAACACAGTCGTCTTTTATCACTTCCATTTAATGCTCCTTCCATGTGTCCTTTTCTGATTGGCTTTGCAATGAATCAGCGCTTTTTAAGGCTTTTGTAGGTATATCAGTTCCGAAGTGACATCTTTGATTGTGACTTTCCATCATTATTCTTCCATGTTTTGACGGTTGCCCTTATGTATAAATAGTCTTCTTCCTTTCTTTACTTTCACGGAACACTTCCATACTTAATTCCTCTTTTGCAAAGGATTTTCCTTTGTTTTCATAAATATGTCTTTATCAAACCAACCAGAAAAGGTTATAGACGTAGAGACTCTGGCATCTTCTTCTGCTCCATCTAGGAGCCGGAGAGGTGGTCGACCGAGGAGTCTGGGATCTGCCTCTACTAGAGGTTCTTCTTCTCCTCTGGTTTCTCCTCCTTCCGCTAGGTCTTTGTTATTCCCTAGAGCTAGGTCTTCTCGCTCTGTTTCTAAGAGTAAGGATGATATTCGTGAACCCAAAGTTGACGAAATTATTCTTGCTGAGATAGCATTTACAAGGGAAAATTCATCTATCGTTGAACAGTCTTCTCCTTTGGAGAGTGTAGAGAAGTATGCGACAATTATTACCGAAGGTCACATTCCGCTTGTCCGCAGGGAGTGTTCTTGGGATTCTAGTGTTCCTATTCTTGTGCCGAATAATAATCAGAGGATTATGTCTTACAAGACGGGTTATTCCTTCGTTTACACTTATCCTTTTACACTAGGATTTAAACCTCCCATTGACCCTGTTATTATCGAGTTTTGCCGCTTCTTTAATATCTGTCTAAGACAAGTCGGTCCTTTAGTGTGGCGAATAGTTGCTTGCTTGAGAGTTTTAGCTTCTAAGGTTTTAGTTCCCTTCACCTTCCACCATCTTATTCATTTATATTCTCATGTCTTATTTCGTCAAGGGGTTTTCACTCTGGCTGCTCGGAGTAAAAGAGTTTTAATAACCCGAGGTGACGATAAGGACAGAGGTTGGTACCTCAGGTACGTTGCCGTTCCCACTGCTGTTTTAGTTGGTGAAAACAATCTTCCCTTCCCTGAGAAGTGGAACCGTGCACGTAAGTACTTTTTGGTTTGTATCTATTTTCTTCATTTAGATTTGAATTGCGTTTTTAATACTGCATTTGTTTTTCTTTTCTTTTTCAGCAATCATGAATAGCATCGAGAATGTCTCCGATATTCGTGATTGGGTAGAAAGAATGTTGTCTGCCGCTCCTGTTGAAGAAAGATCTTGGAAGTACTTTTCCATGAAGTACAATTGGATTGTTAAGACCCACGGTAAGCGAAGTTTTTCTTACTTCCTGCCTTACCTGAGTTCTTTTTATTCTCATTTAATGTTTCCCTTTTTTCTTGATAGGGTTTTCTGCCCGTGGGGCATCTGGTTCGTCGCTCCCGAAGATGTCTTTGTCCCATGCTCAGAGAATCCTTGCCAGGTCTTTGAAGAGAAAAGTTAGTGATCCCCATTCTCGAGGGGAAGAGGAAGAAGGAAGAGAGGGTGCTTTGGTGCACCGGTCGAGAAGAAGGCGAGTAGTTTCAAATGATGAATCTGCTCCCAAGTCTCTTCCTTCTGTGTTGGCAATTAGTCCCTCTTCTTCCCGAGATGAATCTCAGTCCCCGGTTCAAGATCCTGCCGAGCGTCTTTTCCATGAAGGGTTTGAGCTAGACCGTGATGATGTTCCCTTAGCTACTATCTTTCATGATTTTGCTGCTGTTCCTGCTCCTCTTGCTATTACTGCTTCTCCTCCGTCCATATCTGTTATTTCCTCAGCTCCTCATTCATCCGTATCTGTTGTTATGCCCGTGGATCCCTCGACTCCTCGTCCGTCCGTATCTGTTACTGCTCCCTCCGTTCCTGCTTCCGTGCCTTCTCTTGTGGAAGTAGGGTCTTCCACCAGGGAGATGCAGAGGGTTATAATTGAGGTTCCAGCCGGAGGGAGTCTTTTTAAGAAGACAGGTGAGCCTGAAGTGTGGCTCAAACCTCTGATCGGCTCTGAAGAAAGGTCCAAACTTGACATCCATTCAACTCTTACTTGGGCCAACAAAGTGGTGCACAATTCTTTGAAAGTATGCCTTTGAAATTTTTCATACATACAATTTTCTTTGAATAACAGTTTAACATGTTTGATTGTTTTACTGTTTTTTGTAGACGCACCTTATTGGCTTAGAACTCATGAAGAGAGTTTCAAATTCAGAGAATGAGTTGAAAGAGCTGCGTGAGCTTCAATATGACTTTGACAATATGAAGGCACAATATGATGGCTTAAGGATAGACATGGATGTTCTAGTGTAGGAAAGGCATACCTTAAAGGAGCAGTTGAGGAGTGCTGCTATGGAGTTAGCAGTGGAGAGAGCTTCTTCCAGCCAGGTCAACAAGGACAAAGACATTCTTGAATCCTCATTTGCTGAACAGTTGTCGAAAGCCACAGAGGAAATCAGGAATCTAAAGCATATGCTGGGGAAGAAGGAGGAATACTCCAGTGAACTTGTACGGAATCTTTCCCAGACTCAAGAGGATCTTCGTGAAGCCCTGGTCAAAGTTTGAACTCTGGAGGAGTCAGTTGTACCTTTGAAGGTTGCCCTTGAAGCCGCCAAAGCTGAGAAGGATAGCTTGAAGATTGAAATTCAGACATGGTCAAAGGATTATAGTGACCTTGAAGAGGCGACGACTGTTGACGTGAGTTGGGCGTATATGAGTGCTCGTCATGATACGTTAATGGAAATGGGCCAGGAGGGTCTCGACCTCGATGCTGAGATTGCTAAATCTAAAGAAGCCATGGAGAAGACCCAGCGGGGTCTTGAAGTTTCTCCATCTGATGAAGCCCATGATCTTCAAGCAGCTGCCGTTCCTCCTTCTGAAGAATTAAACTCTCCTCCTCAAGAATGAAGATTTTGTTATCCCCACTCCCTTTTTTTTATTTCTTTGGATTGATGTGGTTACTCCCAGCTCCATCGGGGGTAAGTTTGAAACTTTAAAGTCCCCAACTGACAACTTAGGGGAATAAAAAAAATGTAAATACTTATGTGGCTAAGTACTAGTTAGTACTTAGTTTTCGACTTAGCGGCTTATTTTAATTTTAATACAATTTCGATACTTTTTGCTATGAGTTTGAATGTTACTCTTTTAAGTCGATTGTATGTATTGCTTGTCTGAGGTTTTTGTTTGTACCTCTTAGCTTTTTCGCATGAAAAATGCATATTTCACTTTGAACCTTTTCACAGTAGGTGTAGTGATCGTATAAATTTGTAGCCTTTGTTTGTGACAGGCTTTGTTTATGAGTTAGGGCCCTTTTTGATTAATACTTAACGAAGAAGACGTCTCAACTTCATTGGAATGCAATAGAGTGATAGGAATTTCTCACATGTTTAAGAATGTTTTTACGAGAAGTTTTTGTTTGAACTTTCACAATATTTTACATGTGTTATGCTTATCATCTAAGACTCATGTTGCAACTGTTTTGTTTTAACAGATTTGATAATCACTTGTATTTCGAAACTGTTTTTCATATGTTAAAGTTTTTTCGAGTTAATACAAGGAGATAACTGTTTTTCATTAGTAAAATTTTTTGTAAATGTTGGGTTTTTACCCATAACTGTTTTTATTTGCAACAGTTTTATAACAAGTACGAGAGAAATGTATCGTGATTTGTAACTGTTTTAATTGATAACAGTTTTGAGAATAAATACAAGGGTTATGATCTTTCATCCGTAACTGTTTTATTTGAATAACAGTTTTCTACTTGAGTACATGTGATGACCCAAAAGGTCATCTTATATAATTTAAGCTATATCTGTGTTTCGAGGCTCCGAGAGCCTCCGTAAGTCTCACATCGATATGCGTGCGCAGCCCGAGCGTGTAGCCGGGAAGCTATTATGTGAAAAACTGATAAAAAAAATGAGTTTTGATAATTAATAAATGAATAAAGTTGACTTTGGTCAATATTTTTGGTAAACGGACCCGGACCCGTGATTCGACGGTCTCGAAGGGTCTGCAGGAAAATATGGGACTTGGGCATATGCCCGGAATCGAATTACGAGGTTCCAAGCCGGAGAAATGAATTTTTAAAAGAAATTGTTTTTTGAAAATAATGAAGGAATGCGAAAGTGAAAAATTATGTGAAAACCTTGTTACCGGGTCCGTATTGTGGTTCCGGAGCCCGGAACAGGTTTATTATATATTATTTGTCCTATCTGTGGAATTTGGTGTAAAACGGGCGTGAATTGAGTAGTTTCGGATAAAAAATGAGACTTTGAGGTTTTAAAGAATTTGAAATGTGGCTTGGAAAGTGGTGTTATGTTCCCGAGGTCCGAATGAGATTCCGAGACCGGGAATAGTTCCGTGGTGTCATTTATAACTTATCTGTAAAGTTTGAAGTCGTTCCGAGCAGTTTAGGCCGGTTCGGCGTATTGAAGTGAATTCTAGAATCTTAAAGTTCTTAAGTTTGATTAATTGGATTTAGAGGTTTAATTCGATGTTTTTGTTGATATTCTTATGATTTAAGAGCTTGAACAAGTTCGTATGATGTTTCGGGAGTCGTGTGTGTTTTGTCTTTGAGCCCCGAGGACTCGGGTATNTTGCTCTATGCGATCGCATCACCCCATCCGCGATCGCATAGAGGGACAGTGTACCTGGGTGGGGGTTGGGTAGTTGTTAACTGCGATCGCATAACCCTGTCCGCGATCGCAGAATTTTGCCCAGTCATTCTTCGCGATCGCACACCTTCAACCGCGATCGCAGAGCTTGTGAAACCTGACCCTCTGCGATCGCAACCAAATTCCTGCGACCGCACTGTGTAATTTCGCCCAGTTAATTCTTAAGTCCAAAACAGAACACTTGCACGAAATTCTTCAAAGTTCAGCCCTCTACTCCATCCCCAACCTCCATTAGCGAGCCTTGAGTCCATTTT
>ML258644.1:0-15958 GCA_005239495.1 Nicotiana undulata | reverse complement strand
GGGGGGGGTCATACGTTTTTTAGCCTAAAGGATCACCCCGTGCAATATAAATAATACTACGCAACTCCCTTTATGATAGGAGTTACTCATATTATTCAGCGGGCACACACTGTCATCTCCTTCTACCTGAATACTATGTTGAAGTTGTTTATCTAAGAGCCTTCTAATTCAATTCTGAGTCGAACCCTATGCGTGCACTACCCATCCCATGCCTATGGTCCAGGAAGCTTTGGACCTCTATTTGGGTGGTTCTGGACTTACATAGGATGCTCAAAAATAATAATACTAATCGCGCATTCAACAACAAAGAGTGTCTCATGTTATCCTCCGCACATAAAGAAGCACGCAAACTGATTTTCAGATTAAGAAATAGAACGTTTCAAACTTGAGACTCAGAATCCTTTGGTCTGATAGGCATGATCGCTATATAATTCTAATATCAAACATGCAATGCTGAATTTTAGGCCAACGTATAGATTAAATCATTATAAGCCCTATATACATGGTTTCTAAATGATTTTGATTTTAGCAATATACAGACAACGGATTTGCAGATTACAAAAAAACTATGGGCATGATTTCTAGATTGTTCGCAAAAGGCAGTAAAATGACTCCAGAACCATGAACTACCAATGCTAATTTTATAGACAAGTTCATTAGGCAGGTGACAATGTCCTAGAAGCATGATGTCTAATAGTTGGCGATTGACATTGACTTTATATAGTATTATCCCTATAGGCATGCTATCTAGATGAGCAATACAAATGATACGGGCAGCTGATTGATTATTAAACCTATAGGCATGAGCAGTACAATGATAATTGAGGCAACTGATAGATTAATCATTCGAAGTCCTATAGGCATGGAACCTAGGTAAGTAGAATATTGCGTTGTTATGCCCTATAGTCATGATATCTAAGAAAACACAATAGTGGAGACTGGTATAACAGATACTTGAAATAGCATGCGTTGGCAAGTTAAGTGATGTGTGTGCATGTGACTCCTATAGGTAGGCTTTCTACTCACGAAGTTAAAACATGTGAAGCAAATAGCGAATAAATCACATTGATCCTATAGGCATGCTTTCTACCCATTTAAGTGAGAATTAGAGTACCCTACCCCTCTTTTACTAATTTCCCCATATGTTTTTGTTCACAAATTATTACAGACCCAAAAATAATGAATACAAGTGTGAATAATATATATTAAAAGGCTACAGGCCTAATACGCAGAGCAGGCCCAAAAGAAAGTTACCCAGTAATACATGGGCCTTCAGCAAGCTTCTCCTTTCACACGAACACTGAACCCAGGACCCAACATATTTCAGAGTGAGAATGTATCAGCTATACACCCAGGGCCATACACAAACGCATACCAAGCTTGAAAGGGTAAATCATACATAATAACCAATTGACAGTCCTAAAGTCTTAGAAGCTAAGGGAACAAGATTGGTTAAACAAGAGGGCTTAAGCATACCACCCAGGTAGACAACTTTGGCATAACAAGTTTGACATAGAAGAACTAACATCATATTGAATAATTATTCAACAAAGAGAAAAGTATAACATACAGAGCATAGTTACACATTAATAAAGTCTAAAGAGGAAAGTCTATAGAGTTGACAAGACAAACACATACATATACCAAAATGTCAGAATTTATTTTTAAACAACTGAGCCTTATTCGAAACACTCATAGTTAGAGGATATGCAATTTCACATGAAAATGAACATAAACAACATAACAAAAAACTAATGGCATGATTTACCATAAACCTCAACAGTGTCCTCACTCATGAGAACATACAACACTTAAAAGGGTATGAGAGGCATATCCATTCGTACCAATTACCTAGGCGGCAGAGAAACTAACATAGCAATTTGCCCTAGAAGCCATTCTAAACCAAACATGCAATAGAACTTAAATGGAAACATGTTTTAGCTAATTAATACAGTCTCAGTGATCTATCATATTGGTCAAGAAGAACTCAACAAGGTCTAGAATACAAACATAGAGATACAGGACAAGGTAGAGAACCCACATTAGTCTAGAAACACCTAAGAAATCTAGAATCCGTTATAATAATGAAAGCATCTTACATGTGATGAGAACCTACTGAATTCAACTAATAAAGAACATGGAATTACAAAGGATTATAAAGCATATCATAGCAGTACAATATCAGGGATCCATGGATAATAGGGAAACTGAATCATGCTTATAGAATTTAAACAACATCAACACATTCATCATAGATAAACAGAAAGGAAAATAGTTAACATTGCAAGAGTTAAGGACACTAACCAGTACCAAAGTTAAACGAACAAAAGAATGAGGAGTCGGAATACTGGTAGCAAGAGAACCCCAGATCCCCGATGCTTCAGAGTTCACAAGAGCCTCGAGAAGGGCTCCGAGCAGTGCTTGCACCGGAGGAGGTTGTTTTAACAATATTATGGCCTTGGCTTTCAGCCGACCAAGGATTCAACGATTCCATAAAATATTCAAGTATCTGAGAAGAAGTGAACGAGTGAGAGAAGAGTGTGGTGAGTGTACTAGTTGTGAAATTAGGTCTATCTAGAAGGGAAATTGGGGAGAGGTTTATATAGTGTTCAAATTGAGCGGACGAACATGAAAAATCATCAGTCAAACACAAGAAAGGAAAGAATATATCACATGCAATCAAAATCAGTAAGGAAAAAGGGAAATCTCAAACTCTAGTTGGGTCCAACGACCTTAAATCAAACCAATAATGCAAGAATCGTCCATTGTAGAGTGTATACAGACAAAAGATCATCCAGATCTTCACAAAATCAGAGTAAATCAGGCATGTTCTTGAAAGTTAGTTCTTTCCAAAAATAGGGCAAGAACTAAGTAACACCATAGACACACACATAATAGTAAAGTATCACAAAATAGGTAAGTAGATCATGGATTGATTCCATGTTTAGGTTGGAATCGAAGAGGATTAAGGGTATGACGGCTAGGGTTTCTCAGTGAAGAGTGGAGTGGAGAGGTTTCAGCTGTGGCTGTTAGGTGGGAAATTAGGATTAGGGTTTGGGTTGGGTTAATTAAAAGGGGGGAATGAACGAGAGTCGTTGATCTTGAGAGATCAACAGTCAGGATAAAAATTGAATTGAAAAAAAAAAAATTGTGCGGGGGGGGGGGGGGGGGTCGTTTGAAGTGGGTTGCGATCGGATTTTAGTAAAGGGTCGTTTGGCTTGGGCTGGGGATTGTTGGGTTGAGGATTTGGACCAAATTTGGTCCGAAATTAGCTTAAATTGGGCCATTGTTTAAATACACAAAATTTATTTAATTTTTTTATATAAAAATAATTAATAAATAGTAAAAATATTAATTATGCAGTAAAATAATTGGAAATAATAATTTAGCATTATAAAAATATAAAATGCTATTTTGGAACAAATAAGGTAATAAAAAGGAAATTATGCATGAACATAGGCTATTATTGCAAAAATTACATAAATAACTAAAATATAGATATAATTATATAAAATGAAGTAAAATATTATTAAACACACACGTGAACATAAAATGATAAATTTGGAAGATTAAGTCATTATAAATAATTTAAAGGGAAATATTTAAGTAATTTAAATGCAAGAAAATTAATTTTAAGGCTCTAAAAATTATTAAAATTTATGAAAAATGCTTGTATAAATCTTGTAAATTAAATAGTGACGCAAAATATTTTTTTAAAGTATATATATTATTTGAAAAAATATGAGGGCAAAATTGGGTATCAACACATGAAGAATGACCCTACACTATCTCACCAACAAAGGGTTGATCTCTGTGCAGAAGTAACCAATCAAGAGATTGTTGAGAGCCTTAAAGCAATTGGTGATGATAAAACTCCAGGTATTGATTGCTTTAATGTAGTTTTCCTCAAGAAAGCCTGGGACATTATCAATATTCAGATCATAGATGTTGTGAAAGAGTTCTTCTCGACCGGAAAACTCTATAAGGCTATAAATTCCCCTATTGTTACATTGGTACCTAAAGTGAATAAACCCACCACAGGAAAAGAGTATAGACCAATATCTTACTGTTCAATCCTATATAAGATGATCTCTAAAATCTTGGCTTCAAGATTACAGAAAGGCATGCCTTACATCATTTGTGAGGCTCAAGCAGGCTTCATTCCTGGTAGAAAGATTGCTGATAATATAATTCTAGCTCATGAGCTAGTCAAATCTTACACTAGAGCCCAAATATCCCCTAGATGTATGATAAAGATTGATCTCCAGAAAGCTTATGACTTAGTAGAATGGATCTTCTTACAACAGGTGATGGAGGAGCTTAGATTCCCTGACATGTTTATCAGATGTATAATGGAATGTATTAAGACTGTCAACTATACTATTCTTGTGAATGGAGAAACCATATAACCTTTCAATGCTGCCAAGGGTCTACGACAAGGAATCATATCTCTCTTTTTCTCTTAGCAATAGTGATGGAGTACTTGAGTAGATCACTGCATGAACTTAAGAAGGATCCTAACTTCCAATATAATCCCAGATGTAGGAAATTAGGCATTACTCATATAAGTTTTATTGGCGATCTTCTGTTATTTACTAAGGGTAATCTATCCTCAGCGGCCACACTCAATAAATGCTTTTCTCAGGCTTAAAGGCTAATCTAGGAAAAAACTCTGTATGTTTTGGTGGGGTGAAGCAAGCTGTGAAGGTCCAGATATTAACACACCTGGGTTTTAAAAGTGGTATATTACCCTTTAAGTGCCTAGGCATTCCTTTGTCTATAAAGAAAATATCTCTCATACAGTAGTAACCGTTGATTGAAAAGATCACAACCATGATTTCTTCCTAGACTGATAAAAAGCTTTCTTATGTTGGTCGTGTGCAGCTGGTCCAGTCTGTAATCTTTGGCATACAAGCATATTGGACCCAATTGTTTATCTTACCTGCTAAGGTACTAAAAATGAAGAGGCACTCTGTAGAAGATACATCTGGTCTGGAACTAACACAATAACGAAGAAGTCCTTCGTAGCATGGGGAAAGATCTGTACTCCCAAGTCAACTAACCTCATTAACCTTTCTTTGTGGAACAAACCAGCAATTGCCAAAACTTGCTGGGACTTAGCACACAAACAAGACAAGGTATGGATAAAGTGGATCAATGCATATTATATCAAACAACAACAGCTACAACAGATGCCAATACCACATCAAGCCAGTTGGATGGTGAGACGAATAATTGGATCTAGAGCAACTCTGTTGCAGACACAGAGTATAAATTATAAAGCATTATTAGACAAATATACTTGTAGCTCCTAGACGATTTACCAAGAGTAAGCTGGAAAAGCCTGATTTTCTAGAATACTGCTAGGCCAAAGGCAGTCTTCACTACTTGTGTTGCTCCATGGACGATTGACAACTAAAGATAGGCTAACCGGTTGGGGTATAACTATTACCCCTCAATGTGTTACGTGTCAAGATCAGGATGAATTAAGGGAGAACCTCTTTGTTACATGCCAATGCACTAGAGAGCTGTGGAAGAAAGTAATGACTTGAGTTCAAAGATCACATATGTCTACCACTTGATGGGATCAACATCTTCGGTCGATCATCAAGTAGGGAAAAAGAAAATCCAAGAAGGCTAGCATCTTCAAAAATGTTGAGATTTTGCATGCAATATAGATTGAAAGTACACATGTATATTTGAGCAAAGGTATCGAGGGAGTGATGTTTTTCTGCGGGAGATAGCATACATATGCAATGTTAGAGTAGCTACTCGAGCTTAGAGCTACATATAACAGTTTTGGCTAGGAACATAGTAGATTCATTAGTTTTGTTTGTAAATAGGTATGCTTTGTTTCGTCTTTCAGCTTTGAGATAGTCGGTTGAGTTAGCATGCCTATGATTTGCACCGTTTCTCTTTGGTGATTAATACAAAAGAAAGTTAATTACCAAAAAAAATTACTCGACTTTCATATCACAAAAGATCTTCTATTATAAATGGATAATAACCCCTTTTATTTATATACAATAACTCAATCAGTGTCATACTAACATAATTTATATCATCATTTATCCACCCTCCACTCTAGCAAAAAAAAAAAAAAAAAAAAAAAAAAACAATCACTTTTCCCTCCTTTTATCTATACACAACAATGGTAAACAAAAATCACTCTTCATCTTGATTTCCATGGTTCCTAGCATCAAGAACTTGACTTCTTGATCTTTTTGGATGACGATGGTGGCCGTGTTTGTTAAACTTCAACCTCCCCGTCTCTTTGAAATGTTGTTGTTCAACGGGATCTATCTCGCATTCTGGTGGTGGCACTGAGTATCTCAAAGAATCGTAACAATAAGAATAATACATATATTTTGACCTAAATCTTTTCATAGCCAATCTTTGTCTTGGTGTAATTCTTGAAAAATCTGCCTTTTGAAGTTCATCATCTTTCTCATCACAACTAGGGTTGTTTACTACTTGTTCCAATGGATCCATTGCACATCCATTTAGTACTAAATCAGTGAACTCAGCTATAAATGGTGCATATTTGTAATTTGTTTTATATTTGCCTCCTGATGTAGCCCAATCTGAAGCATCCCATATTGTTGCATATAGTCCCATTGGTTTTGATGGGTAGTCTCCTCCCATGGCATCATTACGTACAATTTCTCTAATTGGAACATCATCTATATAAAATCTGTTCTCAAATAAAATTAAAAATTGTCAATTATTGAGTTGATTCAATAGTAAAAGACGTCTATCATTTAATTACTTTAATGTGGATTAGGTTATATGTACCTTTTTTTTTCTAATTAGAAATAATATATGTTAGTCAATTCAATGTAATACAAAGTGGTTAAACTAATTTAACCAGATTATTGGTTGAATGGTTGGTTATCTTGAAGAGGTTTTAGAAAGAAAATCCTCAACGTCTCCTATTATATTGTTTGTTTCTATGTGTTTCCTTTTTGATATTATCTTCTAAAATAATATTATAGCCATATATTTTGTATGTGATAAACTAATAATCCAAACTCATGTTCACATCCAAAAATAAAAAAATAAGTAAATTAAATTGTCAAATCATTAATTTAGACCTTGAAATTGATAGACGTAACTGTCATTTGTAATAAGTTACTTTAATAGTGGAGATTATTAATTAGGTTATCCACAATTTGATCACGGAACATCAAACTTTTCAGTTCAGCTATATGCCGTGTCTTCGAATAAATCAGATAAACTATTTGACAAATAAATAGATTCATTGAATCAGTCAAGTACCAATTCATCACGTAAAAGAAAAAAGAAAAGTCGCACCTTACGTTCTCATTATTCAGAAAACATATAATTAATTGGTAATATCTCCCTGAAATTTCAATTTCCTAATTTTATAGTATTTCTGTTTGTACTTTTCTGATACCTAATTACCTGAAATGGCCTTCTATTTTGTTTTAGTTTTCAGATTTCCGATCATGAATTTCCTAATATTTATAGTAATTTTTTAACTTATATTTACGTAGCAAATTTCATATTTAATTTACAGTAGATTCTGTGTTTCAAATCATTTTGAAAGTTATCCAACTTGAATTATACATGAGAGTACGAATAGTTTTTTTTTCAAGTTTATCAGCGTAATTTAATATGTTCTAAGAGGGTATTTGTCTTTTTTTTTAGGCAATCATTTATACTATCTTTAATTAGTGGCAGACACAAGTGGTGGCTAGCGGATTAAAATTTTATAAATTTTGTATAAATATTTATTTGAACCCACTTGACAACTATTATTTTACGACTAAAGTTATATACTTCTAAGATTGAACCCGCTTGCACAAAATTCTGAGTCCGTCACTATCTATGGTGTAAAAATTACCTTAAAATATTATAGTACACATATAAAAGTTAAACTCCATTTATAATATACTTTAACATATTTTACATGTGATCCTTGGAATTTATGGGTACCATATTTCTTTCTAGAAAAGGAACTGTAGTTTTGAAATGGTCAAATATCAAAAGAAGCCGCAAATTTTGTTAAATTCAACGAACCCGCGTTGGTTAAAAGATGATATGATGTTTGTACTTTTCTTAAAATTGAAGAAAGAAGTTAAAAGAACTCACATGATGTTTTTGTTGGTCCACAGGATACTGTAACGATGAAATTCTTTAGAAGGGTCAAACCAAAGATAATATCGTTCTTCTCTTCCTCTACTTGTGCTTCCATTTCCATACATATTTGTCTGAAATCTCCATGCTTTTCCTCTTATATTTCCCAGAAACTCAAAATCCAGTTCATCATGTGTCTTTGTAAATAAATCACCATTCGTCGTCTGCTCAAAAACAAACAAATAAATAAATAAATATGCAATCGTATTAAAACTACGATATATGAAGATGATATATAATATTTGAAGAGTGAAAAAAAAAAAAAAAAACAGTAGAGATGCATACATAGAAGGCAACAACGATCCCTGCAGTATAATCTGATGGTAATTTTATCTTAGCACTGAAGAAACCGTGGTTGTAAAGGTCAGAAGACTTGAACCCTGAACCTGTAGAGAATTTAATAATAAAAAAGGAAAATATATAAAAAGAACCGTTAGAAGATGAACAAAGAAGAAATATAGGATACTTATATATATATATATATGTACGTCGTTTTATAGAGAAAAGAAAATACTTTCAAGAAGTTGTTCAGCGAAAAAAAAACTCATGTCGTATCAAACACAGAGTAAAAAAAAAAAAAAATTACCAGTGCGTTGGTTGAGATGAAGTTGAAGGCTCTTATCATCAGTAGCATGAAGAATGTTTCCTTCACCAAAGAGATGGCTGAAGCCATCGCTAAAAGGTATGGTGGAGACATTAAGGGCTGTACTAAACCAGACATGGAAAAACAAGAAGACAGACAGACATATCTTCTTTCTCATGAAATCCATCTTTTGTTTCCTCACTATTCCTTTTCTGTTAGCTTTCTCTGTTTTTTCTGATGCCACTATCTATATATATATAGCGTGTTTATTTATGTGCTTTGAGAGAGAGAGAGAGAGAGGTAGTAGTATTATATATATTGGATACATTGTTTTTATATTATGGTTGGTTATGGAGAAGGCTCAATTGGAGGGGTATTCATGGAAATATCTCTGTACCTGTTTACGTGAACCTATTTTCTTTTTTGGTCTGTTTCAAAAAGAATGACCCTTTATAATTTGGTAATAATTTAGCTTAAACTTACAATTCTACCCTCAATGAGAAGCTTTTATAGCCACACAAATACTCTGGCCCCTTTTTGACTGATTTAGGACCACAAATTCCAAAAGTCTTCATTTTTTCTTAAATTTCATGCCCAATCAGACAGATTTACATAAATTGGAACGGAGGGAATAATAGTTAAAGGAGAATGGACCAACAAGGATTATAACGGAGTGATAAATATTTTTTCATTCTGAGATCTTGGGTTTGAACCCCGTGAGTATAAAGTCTGTCTTTATTAAAAAAATATCTTTGTTAGGAAGCGTTTTATCTCGTAACGTGATATTTTTCAGTGCGAATCGGACACCAATATCAATATTAGGTGGAAACCAAAAAATTAAAGGAGCATGTATTTTGGTTTTTGAGTCCGTGATTTATACTTATCTTAGCGTTTCCATAATCCTTAATTAGTTGCTTATCCAACAAGATATTGAAATGTATATATTTCCGATTTCTAAGAAAAGGCAAATAAAATCAATCAGTTAGGATTATTATACCTTTTACACGTGGATAATACTGTTATATATCACTATAATCGATTGGAAATGTTGATATTACAAGCGCAACAAACTCATAGCTTTAACAAGATAAGAAGAGTACTTATATTTGAACAAAAATCTAAAAGTTAGTATTTAGTTATTTTAATATTTTGAATTTTAAATTTTAAATTAACAATTTATATATAGTATTCGATTAAATTCTTAAGATTAATATAAGAGAGTTTATGTGTGTGTGAGAAGAGAGTTATTTTTTAAACTGTATATTGAAAAGCAGGTTCTATACCTTGCTGTTTTTTTAGGCTGACGGAATTGCCCCTGGAGAAAGCATGTGGGTTAGGTCTCAAAAGGCTAATATTAATGTAATTAGTTAATTGTCAATATTGGTGAACTGATCTTTTTTAATTAAAGAAAAAGCTATATATAGATTATTAAAAATTGAAATAATGAACTCTGACTTCTGAAGTCTGATTAAGTTCAATATGCGTACGAGAACAGTCTGTCCACGTGTCCAGGCAATCAACTCCATGCAACTTGCAACTGGATTTCATATGCCAGAAAATGTTTTTTTGTCAATTATTGACAAAACATTAGCTATAACTTGTTTGGACTTTATTCAATATTAAGAATTTTTTCTTTCCTTTCTATAATAATTTATAATAAGAAGACACTTAATGGGGGAAAAAAGGAAAGAGAGGAAATTCAATCCTTTTAGTGACAGTTGTCATTTTAGGACAAAGAAAGGTCAGAACTAAAAAAAGATAGAGTTTTATAAAGTCAGAATTGAAAAAAGTTAGTACTAATATGAATAGAAGAACAAAAGGAGCCTAAACTTGGATTTTAAGCTTTGAACAGATAGTTAGGACCACTGATAAAGTGAAAATGATCTAGAAGAATCCCTCTTTCAAGTTATTATATTTAATTTTAAGACTATATTGACCCCTCTTTTAATTAAATTAAATTTGAAATACTATTTTTCCAAAATTTTATTCCTTTATAGATGAGTAATTGTAATTTGTTACTGTCCAAATATGGCTGGTGAATACAAACATACATAAGGGTGGACCTTATGTTTGGTACAATCGTGAGATATTTTAAGGGGTGAGATATTCTATGGGAATATTAGTTAATATTTCAAACTAAATATGAAATAAAATTAATTTCAAGTTAATTCTGAAATATTATTCTTATCGCATGTACCTAACGACCAAATCCCTGACCTGAGGTTGGGCTGTGTGAGACGTAATTCAATTTTAAAAAGGTAAACCAATTTTTATTGCAGGAATTTGATCATTTTTATTGAGAAAATTCATAATCTCATAGTATAGTTTCCAATAGTCCAAATGATATATACCATTATTGGATACTCATATGCAAAGTTATGATTAATTTACTACATCATGCTGACATAATTTTGACGCACTGTATATAGACAAAAGCGAAACCAAGATTTAAAATTTACACTTCGGAATTTTAGTCAAGACAAATCCAAATTTAGATCAAAATTATTATGTCCAGTCGAACCCGTATATATAGAATTCAGCTATTTCTATTGCACTCAATTGAAGAAAGAAACCAGTAGCGTAGAACAATTCAAAGTACTATAGTGTTGAATGGGACGCTATAGCGTCAAATGGATGATTATCTTTTAGTAGTGATTTAAGGGGTCTTAAAAATGATTTCCGTTTTTAGCATAAAAATTAATATTTTATTATAATTGTTTACTTATTTGAGAAGGAACCTTTTTCTCCTTTAAAATTGTTTAAAGTACGTACTAATGGAAAGATATGTGCCAGGTAATATAATTTTATGTTATCACTTTAATAAAATTAGGTTTTAAAGTGGTTATACCAACCTGAACCCCTGCGTCCATGCATGGCTCCTTCATAATGCAAAGAAAAGAATAGGATACCTATCATCTTTTTTGATAAATAAAAATAGGTTATTTATATATAATATCGGAGCATAACCAAAGTGCAGAAGTCCAATGATTGATTATCTTTTACCGGTCTACAATAAAAAAATTAACAAGATATAATAAGAATTCAAAAACAAGGAGTATATTTCTTTTAACTTCCTTTTGTGTTTCTTCTGCTAAAAGAAATTTATATTGATAGATGTGAGTTCACGAGTCCCTTTTTTGATCCACTATATAACCAAACGGATAATTTTGCCATATGTATCGTACAACTATTGCTAGTTGTGTAAAGGTACTCATAATCAGTGGCGGAACCAGAATTTTCATTAAGGGAGTTAAAATATAAAGAATACAAATTCACCAATAAGTCAAGGGGTGTCATTATATAATATATATACATATTTTTAAAATACTTACCGAGCTAAACAGTGTAATTTTTCGACGAAAGGACCCCTTGAGTGCATGTGGCTCCGCCACTACTCATAATTGAACTAAGAAACTTTAGTACTTTTTAGCAAGTAAAACTCACTCCATCTCAATCTTTATCAAGATTGTCTAAGGGTATCCCGTCCTTAATCAGAAGTTTCAGACACGAACCTTTGGAATAAGAGAAATTCATGGTAGGGAATACGCGGCACAAATTTGAATGAAGTATGCCAGTAGTTCCGAATATCACATGATTTTTAAAAAAAAAACTCTTCACCAAGCTAAGATACTTTAATTTAGAGTGTCGTCTTACTTTATTCAGTAATGTGTTCACACATTGTAAAAAAATTCACACAAACCTCAATCGAAGTATCAAACCATTGGATGGAAAATATTTCGCAAGTAGGGCCAATGCATTTGAACTGCTACATAACTTGACAAAGATCTTGTGACAAGTTTTGATCTTTATATATATATATATATATTTATTTATTTCTTAGATGAGAAATATTCTAATTGTATGTGAAATTGTCTGGAGTTAAATGGGGCCAAACATTTTAGAATCTGCCGTTGTAGAGTTGCTATCTGCAGCCGCCCAGGGTTGTTTTGAGGGGGGTTTTCTATTGGCTTTTGTGTGGTTGTATTTGGACCCAATCCCTCATGTTAATCCAGAAAGGTTTTGTTATGTGGCATTCTTTGACTAGCTAGCTGGCATTTCGTATACAACACTTAAATATATAGTTTTGGCATTTCTTTTAAATATTTTGGTGGTGGAAAGATGAAGAATTCCAGAAAGCAAAAAAAGATCAAGAATTCTTTTTTTCTTTGAGTGGGGAAAGGAGGGGAATGGATTAATACTAAAGCATTCAAATAATTGACAAAAAACATGCATCAAATTAGAAGAATATATATACTCCAACCCTTTTCACTATTTCTCCTAATGAAAAGGATCCAAAAATTTAATGGTTTCGGTCTTTAAGGTTCTTATCAATAAACCTATTATATTGAGTTTATATATATTATTTATTGCAATTGTAAGAAATTTTACACGTCAATTTATGCTTCACGTCAAAATTAAAGTTATTAATTTAGCTGAATCCGATATCAAAAGACTAGATCCGCCTCTTATGTATAGGGAGCCTTTTTGTAATTAGGTACCACAACTAAAATTAGGGAGCCTTTTTGTAATTTGTAAATCTTGAGGAGTCGGCTCTCACAAGTTGAGGAAGTTTGTGAATCCCGCAAAAATTATTATTAACGTAAATAAGATAATAAAGTTTATTGCTATGGAATGAGTAGTAATTATGAAGAAGAACTATTGAGAAAATAAAAAATAAAGGGACCTCTATCTCTCTCCTTATCATGATACTTTTGTCTGTGTGTATATATAGTGTAACTAATTATGCGTAATATATTCTTTCGGATAGAATTATAAAGGGAAAAAAGAAAGAGAAAATTCTCAAGGTCTAACAAGACTAGGTCCTAACAATTTGACGCCAACTAATCGGCCATGATACTTGAATTATGTCTTAAATTGTGGTTACTTGCTTTTGTTTTCTTATTATATTTTTATAAAATATTAATTTATACATGCATGATGATTTGGCAGCAAGATGGAAAAAACAAAGAAATAATATATGTATTTCACTTGCTTATGTTTAGCCAGTTGGGTCACAGGGGCCATATTTTAACCTACTCTGCAAGCAGCTGCACCTAATTAACGGCAACAGATTTTGTTTTACTCATATAAAAACTTCCAACTTTGTAATTTTTAGGCCTTGCACCTTACGCAAAACTATATTAAATAATTAGGATTCTCATAGTTAAAATAGTTAAAGTTTATGTGTTAGCATATGTCCTTCTCACAAACACTGTCTTTGCAGATTTTGCCTATGTTAGCTTGATTGGTCAAACTTTTAAAATTGGTTTTATTTTGAGAAGTGTTTTTTTTTTTAAAGTGGTTTTTTTTATTTGTATTTTTCTAATTAATTTGAAAAGTATTTTTGAGTAGGGGTGGATAAGGACTAGGTTGGTTCTGTTTTTATCAAAACCAAACCAAATTAATAATCGGTTTGAATTGGTTCGGTTTTATCAGGTTTACGGATTTTCGATTTTTTTTTTGTTACATGAATATTATTCCAATCTTACTTTGTTAAAGTTATAGATAAAGTTTTGATAAGTGAAT
Organism: Nicotiana undulata; assembly: GCA_005239495.1. Classification (NCBI taxonomy): domain Eukaryota; kingdom Viridiplantae; phylum Streptophyta; class Magnoliopsida; order Solanales; family Solanaceae; genus Nicotiana; species Nicotiana undulata. Next base: position 1,689 of record ML258644.1, on the reverse strand, counting down.
ATATGTCTCGTAAAAATTGACAAACATAGATCTATTAAAATATTCTAATGGAAGGATTTTTTTAGTAATACATTATAGTTATTTTCTTAGTCGTCTAACAATAATTTTTGTTAATGTACGCTTTCTAAGTTAACACATGAGAGGATCCCAAATATTTCAATATTTTTTAAAGAAAATTTAATATAAAGTCTTAAAAATATATATAAAAATTATATATTTATATGTCGGTTTGGTTCGATTTTTTTACTCAACACCAAACCAAGTCAACCCCTACTTCTGAACAACAATTAGTGTTTGGCTAAGCTGTAAAAAAATACTTCTCCATATATTTTTCAAAAATGCTTTTCAAAAAAGTGCTTATGGAGAGAAACTACTTTTTTCTGCATCTCTAAAAATGCTTCTTCTTCTTCTTAAAAGAACTTTTTTTTCTTCTAAAAAATTGGCCTAACACTTCAACTTTAAAAAAAATATTAAAAAATATAAAATTATTTTTGACCTTGAAAAAGTTTGGCCAAAGAGTCTGTTAGGCATAAAGCATTTATTGAAGTCAGTTTTGTGAATCATAATTTGTGTCATAAGGCAAATTAGTAAACTCTGTGACCTTTTCGATACAGATGGAAACATATAAGTGCGAACTGAAAAAGGAAATGCGACTATCTTTTGGTATATAGAGTGTCAGCAAATTAACTCATAGCAAAAAGAATGGACCTAAGTCATATGCCCTCATCTTACATTATTGTTTCAAACTATAACTTCGGTTAAAGCTTATTCGTATCGGATCAATAGATGCATGACATGTGTTTGTCAATATATTTCTTTCACAAAATCATGATTGTTGTAAAACAATAAAATAAGAAGACAAGTATTGCAGAGAAAAGTAGGGAGAGAAACTTCTTATTGATTTGTATGAATTACAATAGAATAGTACCTCTCTATTTATAGGGAAAGAGTGACTTAGCCACCAAGTAAAATCCCTAAAATCTCTCTAAAATATAGACATTCACCTTAAATAAAACTCTATTTATAACACTCTCCCTTGAATGTCTATTCAATGTGCCTCGTTAAAACCTTAACTAAAATAAAACTCCATGGAAAAATTTTAGAGAAGGAAAAAGTGTACACTTGTTTAGAAATACGTCTTTTGGTTGCCTCGTTAAAACCTTGCAAGAAAAATCCAGTGGGACAAAATCTTGTAAGGAAAAAAGAGTACGACACGTATTAACTCCCCCTGATGAGAGCATCAATTCATATCTTTGAACCTTCGTATTCCAATCTTGTGCATCATCTTCAAAAGATCGTTGGTAGAGATTTAATAAACAAATCAGTCATATTAACTTGAATGAATATGTTGCACCTTGAAATCATTATTCTTGAGAGATATATAAGGCCTTCATAAAAAGTTGTGGGATGGCCTTTTCAATATCTCCATAGATGTAAAAATTCCCGCTATCACATTATTATGCTTATAGTTATAGCAAGATACATATGTGCACAAATTACACTTATAATATGGTACTTCAGGACCAAGAATTGTATATGTTTCAAGCGATTTAAATCCTTCAAGGATTGTCATATAAGTTAAGTCATAGAAGTCATATTGTCACGACCCGAAATCCCACCTTCGGACTATGACTGCGTCTAACGTTGAACCCGCTAGACAAGCCAACGTTTGAACTGAATAAAACTCAT
>ML258642.1:34474-95951 GCA_005239495.1 Nicotiana undulata | reverse complement strand
CGAGATGGAGACTGAGATTGATCACGAGAAGAAGAAGGCCTGATGGCCAACACGGAAGAAAGAGGCGCGGGAGTAGACTCGTCGTCCGAAATTACCCGCCTTCTTCTCACCCGGTGCACTAAAACACCCTCTTCTTCACCCTGATCTTCCCCTCCAGAACGGGGATCCTGAGCTTTCCTTTTTGAAGCACTAGTCAGAATACTCTGGGCATGAGACATGGACATCCTCGGAAGTGATGAAGATGCCCCACGGGTAGAAAACCCTATCAAAAAAAGGAAAAGAGTTAATAAAAAACTCAAGCAAGGAAAGGAGTGAGAAAAACTCTACTTACCATGGGTCTTGACAATCCACTTATACTTTGCCGAAAAGTATTTCCAGGATCTTTCCTCGGCAGGAGCAGCAGTCAACATTCTTTCTACCCAACTGTGAATGTCGGAGACATTCTCGACAACATTCATAATTGCTGTAAATAAAAAGAAAACAGATACGGTGTTAGAAACACAAAATAAATTTTATGTAAATAAAACAGGTGCGAATCAAAGTACTTACGTGCACGATTCCACTTCTCAGGGAAGGGAAGATTACTTTCACCCACTAAAACAGCAGTGGGAACAGCCACGTACCTAAGGTACCAACCTCTGTCTTTGTCATCGCCAGGGGTTACTAAAACCCTCTTACTCCGTTCAACCAGAGTAAAAACCCCTTGACAGAATAAAGCAGGAGAATATAAATGCATCAGATGATGAAAGGTAAAAGGGACAGAAACCCTTGAAGATAGAACTCTCAAACAGGAAACAACACGCCATACTAAAGGACCAACATGTCCTAAGAAAATGTTGAAAAAGCGACAAAATTCTATGATAACAGGGTCAACAGGAGGCTGAAATGCTAATGTGAAAGGGTAAGCATAGACGTAAGAAAAACCCGTCTTGAAAGACGTAATTCTTTGAGTACCGCTTGGCACAAGAATGGGAACATTAGACTCCCAAGAACACTCCCTACGAACAACGGGAATGTGACCTACAGTAATGATGGTAGCATATTTCTCAACACTATCTAAAGAATGAGCCTGTTCGGCAATAGGAGAATTTACTTCTGGAAAGACTATCTCCGCAGGAATGATTTCATCAACTCTGGGTTCATGAAAGTCATCCTTGTTCTTAGAAACAGAATGAGAATTTCTACCCCTCAGAGAAAACAATGACCTAGCAGAGGAAGGAGAAGAAGAACCTCTAGTAGAGGTATGTCCCAGGTTCCTTAGTCGGCCACCTCTCCGACTCCTAGACGGAGCAGAAGAAGAAGCCAAAGCTTCAACATCAATAACCTTTTCAGATTGACCTGAGGAAGACATATTTATAAAAGCAGAGAAGAAATTCTTTCACAAAGAAAAGATTAAGTTATGGAAGTTTTTCGTGCTAAGGAAGAAAAGAAGACGATTATTTATACCTAATGGCGATCGTCGAAACTTGGAAAGGTAATGATAAAAAGTCATAATTAAAGATGTCACTTCGGGACTGATGCAGCCGCAAAAAGCCCTAAAAAGCGCCGGTTCGTTTTAGAACCAATCAGAAACGAACACGTGGAAGAAGCATTAAATGGAAGTGATGTACGACGCATGCGCCCATAAAAGAATACAAGGTTCCGAGGTAAAGCGGCGGCAAAATATTCCCGCCATAAATGAAGTATCCATTTACCAAGTATTATACGCTCAATACATGGCAAGTAGGGGGACTATATGTATTGGTAAAAAATATAGCCTCATACGTGTACAAATTTTGGATGACTCAGCCAGCCAGATGGACCAAATAAAACATCACACGTGGACACGGGATAAAAAGGTACGGTCAATGCAAGGAATTAGCTGCGGAAAGATCATCAAAGAATAAGAGACACGGTCACAACGAATCCGGACGTAATAATGGGCCGATTCGAAGATCAGCAATCAATGTCTTGTACGTTATGTAACTCCTAAAATAACAGTTACTATTCACCATTGTAACACCTCATTAATGTAATAATTAATCATTAAATAGGCTATCATGGCAGAAATACAAACTTTGTATTAGGAGAATACCCCTATAAAAGGGATAAAACTGTAACAAACAAGGGCATATGATTTCTCGGATACTAAGCTATTTTAATTTTTTGCATATTGCTCTCGAAATTATTGCTATTTTATTCTTTATTTTATTAATTCGATTATCAGTAACCCGAGTTTCTCCTAAATTAAGCTTTAGTCAAAAGATCTTATTTTTTGGTTAAACAAGAATAGCCTAGGAGACACTTGCACTTGTACTTGTTCTTGTTTGATATTTCGGTCTATGTATTCCACGAAATTCATTCAAACATCAAAACTAGTATTTTAAACATATCCAACAATGTTCGTTGTTCATCCCCTTATATGGAGGACACATAAATCCACCTAGATAAGTAATATTCATATCATAATTTACTTTTACAAAAATTATTGTTTTAATAATTTCAAATAAATTTCTTTTTTCTCAAGAAAAAACAAAAAGAATCCCACACCTTTCTCTCCTCTCTCCACATTCCCAGCTCTCTATCTTTCACCCACCACCATCATTTTCACTTTTGAATGCGCATACAATTCTCACATGGTGATTGGTGACAAGCTACTTCTTGCCACCCTTTATAGTTTCCTCATCTATTTAACCTATTTTTTCTACTCTATTCTTCCTAAATTACAAAATGTCAAAACCCCAAATTCATCTAATATAACAATTCAACAACAAATTTTGCCGATACCACTATAATCTGTAAGGCCAGCGAGAAGAAAATGGAGGATTTGAATTGTTTAAGCCATAGAATTTGTAGACATAAAGGCTTGTAACAGTCCAATTGATGTTGACGGTATATATCGCCGTTGAGAATCAAATTTGTTGGATTTTTTATTTGGGTCGTGGATCGCTCCATATGGGTTGACCCGACCTATTTTTGAATAGATAAGATTAAATAACCTCTCATGAGAAGTTATTCCACACGATGAATTTGTGAGAGCATATTCTACACGGTTATTTGGGTGGGAAGAGTTTTCTTTAGAACTGCTTTCTTCCTTAACTCCGAATAAATAGGGAACAATACGTAGAACTCTTCTACGTTCTTCTAAAAAAGAAAAGCACAGAGGACACTTAGTTTGTGAAATCAAAATTCTATTTCCAAAGTGAAATAGAATCACTATGGAGCAATTTCTGTCACACAAATTTCAACGATCTTCCGTTGCATGTACACAAATGCGATGTCCATATTACAATTAAATCATCATTGATTTTTATATATTATTAATTTTTTTTAATGATTACATGTAACCATATTTTTTTTCTTTCACTGTTGGATATTGAACATGGAAAGCAAACACACTGTTTAATTCCAGTTGAAACATAGTTGCTTGGCATTATTGGAAACTTTAATTACTTGCGGTGTTTTGGCGTTGTTACCATAAAAAATTGATAGAAACTGTGTAGTGAAGACAAATTACTGTCTAACAAAGAAACAATAGACAAAGAAACTATGTATGCAAATTGTGTGAAATTCTTTTGAAGTGTTCGAAATCATTAATTTTCTTTTATTATTTGATGGGGTCTTTACATTGAAACTGAAATAAGTATTGGAATTGAAATTGCTTTCATCTCTTTAGTTGGAATAAAATTTGTTCCATATTGTTTTTGTTTGAACAACCTTTACAAATATCTTCACAGCAAGGGCACTAGAAGTTAAAGTGAATATATTACTCTATGAAGATGCACTAACTTCTGTGATTAAAAAGTATTGAAGACTTTAGTTTTGGAATTATTTGATGTCTTATTTCTTTGGTTCCGATATAAGAAATTAAAGAGGAGTACAGTGGCTATGACTTTCATAGTTATTATGTCGTTGTGTTTTTGTTTTCTCCACTTGATTTTAGTGTGAATCTGTAGGGAATAATTATACCACTGGCCATGTAGACTTACATATTCAATAAGTGCTTCTCTCAATATTTTAATATTAAGAATACTAGTATTAGTCCCAATTATCCCTATTCGTCTACAAGTTACTGTGACATATATTGTAACATTGAATGGTCGTACCCATTCTTATTATTTTCTTGATCCTATGACTAAACATGGACAAGTTCGAATTACTCCAAGTGGAAATTCTCGAAGTCGAGGAAGGAGACAATGTAGAAGGATGTATCGTCGCAAGATTTATTTCAATAATGATACAGACTCGGAGCCTGAAGTCATCAGGAATGTTTCGAGAGCGATGCAAAATGAGTCAAGAGATCAAAGGACTGAGCGAAGGGAAGGAGAAAAGAAACTTAGGGAGTTTAAGCAGTCGAGTTTTGCAGGGATACACACATCATATTCTCAGCAGTCGAGTTTTGCAGGGATACACACACACATCATACTCTCAGCAAAAACGGCAACCACTATTGTCACGACCCAATTTACCCTCCGGAAGGTATCGTGATGATACCTAGTCTCTACGACTAGGTAAGCCTAAATTTGCGAAAAAATAAATATGATATAGTAAATAAAACAGAAAGAAGAACACAGAGGACATAACATAGCCGCTCGGCATATACAAATATACTTCCCAAAACCCGGAATGTCACATCTAGTCACAAGCTCTGTACTAAATTAGCTCTATACAATGAAGAATAGAAAATACATAAGATGTCTATCAAAATCAGGAGTGGAAGGTGACTCGACGGACTCTGCGGACGCGGCAGAATTACCTTTCGGTTTCCTCGAACCAGCTACTCGGACTCCTAGCCACGAAACTGAGTGCTGGTACCTGAATCTACACACGAAAAACATGTGCAGAAAAGGGCATGAGTACACCACAATTGGTACCCAGTAAGTGCCAAGCCTAACCTCAGTCAAGTAGTGACGAGGTCAGGTTAAGGCTCTACTGGATTTTGATAAGTAAAACTGTTTAAAACAGTACAGACGGATATAAAAGCTAAGGTAAGCAGTAGGAATGAATAATCTGAAAATAAAACAGAAACAGGGAGCCTTTGGCTCAGCACAAAGTATCACACGGTGGAATCTCCCGAGATACGTCCCGTAGTTCCAAATGTAAAGATGCAGTACATGAAGAAAGCTCGTGGAATACGTCCGTAGTCCCAATTAAAATATGCAGTACAGGGGGAAAGCTCCCAGAATATGTCTGTAGTCCCAATTTAAATATGCAGTACAGAGGGAAAGCTCCCGGAATACATCCGTAGTCCCAATTTAAATATGCGGTACAAGGGGGGAAGCTCCCGGATCCCAATTTAAATATGAGGTACAGGGGGAAAGCTCCTAGAATACGTCTGTAATCCCAATTTAAATATGCAATGACAATGAATGCCGGATACGTTATATTTAAACAACTCAGGAAAAGAGTCACAGACAAGAACAAGGTAAAGATTAACTAACATAGTACATGTTGTATCAAATAGAGAATTTAGGTAAAATAGGTAGGCATGCTTCTTCCTAATCTAAACTACACAGGTAGCACATTAAACAGTGAAATAAGAGTAAAATGATTTATGGCATGGATAGGAAAAATAGAATTTAAGCAACAATGGCCCGTGTACGTGCTCGCTACCTCACATACACGGCGCCCATACAACAAGTAGTATCAAAACAACCTAAGGGGAAGTCCCCAACACAGAGTTAGGAAAACCACTTACCTCGACTGATCAACTCAACTCAACACCACGCTCTTGCCACGAGTACCCGACTCCGAATGGCCCAAATCTATTCAATTCAAGTGCATAATGTAAATATCACTTTAAAGAATCAATATAGCTAATTAGTTCGAAGCTAATACGCGAAATTAGGAAAGTTGCCCAAAACGTCCCCTGGGCACATGTCTCGAAAACGAGTGAAACTTACAAATTTAGAACACCAATTCACTCACTCACTCACTCGAACAAGAATCATCAAAATCCGACGTCAAAATCTCCTAAAATCCTCAGATTTCTACTTGGGGAACTTCCTCCCATTTTCATGATTTTTCACCCAATTTTATTGATTAGATTGAAGAAATTGCTATGGGTTAATGATATACAAGTGAATTAAGGTTAGAAATCGTTACCTATGAAGCATCTCCTCAAAACCCACTGAAAATCGCCAAATCCTGAGCTCCAAATCGTTTTAGAAAACATGAATTTTAAACCTCAGATTTTGTATAAACAACCCAGGAATTCTGCACCTGCGACTCTTGGACCGCACCTGCGGAAAATCCATCGCAGGTGCGAAAACTCACTAACAGGGCTGGGGCCGCACCTGCGGTTACTGGGCCGCATATGCGGCTCCGCACCTGCGGAACCCACACCGCACCTGCGAGCACTGGCTGAGCTTGGCCAAGACTACACATGCGAAGCCCCTGCTCGCACCTGCGTGTCCGCACCTGCGGCTCCTCATCTGCAGGTGCGAGACACCTGAACCAGCAGTGCTTCAGCTGGTTCCCTAAGTCCAAATTCATCCCGTTGAGCATCTGAAACATCCCCGAGGACCCCGGGACCTCAACCAAGCTTACCAACAAGTCCTAATACCTTATCCAAACTTAGTCGAGACTTCAAAAGACATCACATAACATCAAAATCACCAATTATGCATGGATTCAAGCCTAAGAACTTATGAAGTTTCCAAAATCCACAACCGATGCCAAAACACGTCAACTCTAGTCCGAATGACCTCAGATTTTACACATATGTCATAAATGACACTACGGACCTGCTGCCAATTCCGAAATCCCATTTCGAGCCCGATATCAAAATTTCACCTATCGGCCGAAATCGCCGAAATTCTAACTTTCGCCAATTCAAGCCTAAATCTACTACAGGCCTCGGAAACAGATTCCGAACACGCTCCTAACCCCGAAATCACCCAACAGAGCTAACGGAGTCGACGAAAATTCCATTCCGTATCTATCTTCACACAGTTCCAACTCCGACCCGATTTCTAAAGCTTAAACTCACATATAAGGACTATGTGTCCAAAATTCTCCGAAATTCACAACTAAACATTCCGACAAGTTCCAAAAGCAGAATTAGACATGGAAAAAGCAATTATTAGGGGATCAGGACGCTAACTCTCAAAACGACCGATCGGATCGTTACAACTATCTGCCCAATAGTCTAAGCAGTATGATCATACTTCAAATTATAAATTTATGCTTTTTGATGTTGAACAGAATATGTAGACAAGAATCGACTATGTCTCAAAAGAACATGCATGACATGTCCAGACTTGTGAGAGGCCAAAAGGTTCCTGTCTACCTTTCTCAAACTGTTAATTTTTCATATAGAAGAGAACTTTATAGAAGTTGCTACAATAGGACAAAGAGGTATTAGAAGAGAACTTCAGAGAACCCGTTATCAGCCAGATGTCTTGTGCTTTCCAGTAATTCAGGTTATCAACAGATATAGTCTGGACATATCTTTCGGATGGATTGGTCCTGCTTGATGAAGGATTAATTGCCTTAAGCTGGTGCAATGTGATAACTACCTGCAGATTTCATGGAAAAAGTGTGAAATGTTAGTATAAAACTATAAATAATGATTCGTCAAATGAAAAAAAAAAATAATTAACTACAAGAATAATGACAAATGAAAACTTATAGACCTATTTACCACATATACATGTACACATGCTCATTATCTAAATGAACGAACAGTTGATGAATAAGATATGAATACTCAAAAGAAATAAGAGCTTAGATTTCCCAACAAGTAAAGTTGAATTGGCAGGTATTGACAAAGATCTAAACTGTTGTCGCACGGAAACATCCAAGGTTCCAAATGATGGTAATACCTGTTGATATCAAACGAGATACAAGTGACACTTAATGCAAATGAGAGAATGGCCATTGAACATTAAAGGAAACAAGCAAAGGTGAGATAGCAGATGTGTTACACTTTGAATGGACTATGTGATACACAAGTTATAAGCTAAAACATTGTTTTCTAGTATAGAAACAGCTTATGCAAGAGCTAATTATCCCAAATTTTCCACATCTCAAACACTGTATGTCACGACCCAAAATCCAAACATGATCATGATAGCGCCTATCGTGTTACAAAACAAGCCTAACACAAAAACCTTTACTACTAAATCGATTATATGAAATTAATAAAACATTTCCAACATTTAAATTTCTCATAAACAACTAAATTTAATTATAAATAATATAAAATATAGAAGACGGCCCCCAAACATCGGGGTGTCACTAAGTCATGAGCGTCTAAATCTATGAACTAATATATGTAAACTGTCTAACTGTCCAAAAGAAGAAATGACAAAAGGAGTAACAAGGTCCTGCAAACGCTGGTAGCTACCTTGCAGTCTCCAACGATAGCCGGCCTAAACTCAACGATCGCCGCGCTCTAACTCACCTGGATCTGCACATAAAGTGCAGAGTGTAGTATGAGTACAACCGACTCAGTAGTAACAGAAATAACTAAGGAACTGAGAAATAGTGATGAGCTACGTAAAATAGCCCAATTATTTATTTTCACAATTTAAAAATAAACAAAAATAAATAGGTAAAGTCCATAACTCGGTAAATGCCACAAATAAATTTAACAGATAAATGAAGCAACAACAAAAGTAAATACAACCTCACAGCAATGTCACTCCATCACTCACCACTCAATACTCAACACACTCACCGGGGATGTGTACAGACTCTGGAGGGGCTCCCAAAGCCCAAGCGCTAAGCACGGACAACTCATGTGCCATCATATCAATACATGGATCCGCACGATCAACTCACGTGCTACGCGGACAACTCACATGTTATGGTGTCAATACCTGGACCCGCACGGTCAACTCACGTGCTACGCGGACAACTCACGCGCTATGGTATTAATATCCTCACAACCAGGCCATCATATCAATACCTGGATCTGCACGGTCAACTCATGTGCTACGCGAACAACTCACACGCTATGTTGTCAATATCTGGACCCGCACGGTCAACTCACGTGCTACGCCGACAACTCACGCCTATGTTATTGATATCCTCACAACCAGGCCATCATATCAATACCTGGATCCGCAAGGTCAACTCACGTGCTACGCGGACAACTCACGCGCTATGGTGTAAATAACTAGACCTGCACGGTCAACTCATGTGCTACGCTGACAACTCATGCGCAATGGTATTAATATCCTCACAACCAGGCCCTCAGTCTCACTCAATCATGTACCTCACTAGCCTCACCATCATCAACAAATAAGGAGACACAACCCACATCAAGTATTACATCATATTAGCAAATAATAGAGACTGAGTTACACATGTACAATAATTTCTATGACTAAGTACCAATAATGTGAGCATGAATAAAGCCTAAACATGATCGCTAACATGAAGGCAAACAAGTTCAACAACAAGTAACTACGTAAACACAGATAATGGCTATTAGGCCTCAAGCCTCACGGGACAGAGCAAGTCTCAATCCCTCGAGGTGTACACCCACACGCCCGTCACCTAGCGTGTGTATTCCCTCCAAACAGTCACATGATATAAAATTCTCCGATTTTATACCCTCAAAGCCAGAGTTAAAATTGTTACATACCTTAACAGTGTAAAATCCGACTCCGGGATGCCTTCGTCTCTGTACTCAGCCTCCAAAAGCTCTTAATCTAACCATAATCAGATTAATACCATCAACATAGGCCAACGAATCGAATTCCACAATAAATACTACAAAATATGCCAAAAATTCGAAATTGGCCAAAACCCGGCCTCTAGGCTCACATCTCGAAACCAGTAAAAAATGACAGAATTAGAAACCTCGTTCTCTCCCGAGTCTAACTATATAAAATTTGTCAAAATCGGACTCCGTTTGATCCCTCAAATCCTCACCTCAAACTCTATAAAACTTAAGCCCTAACTCGCTCAATTTCACTTTGAAATCATCAATCAAATCGCAAAAACAAATATGGATTCATGAAATATAACCAAAACCGAGTAGAGAACATTTACCCCAATCCATATGGTGAAAATCGGCTCCAAAATCTCCCAAATCCGAGCTCCCCTACTCAAAATATGACCGAATGAACAAACTCTTATTTTATATATCCAGCTATTCGGACTCGTTTCTCGTGGCAAACGATCTCGACATTCGCCTTTTATGCCTCCAATGGATTCCTTGTGAAATTCTAGTCAAGTTAGACTTTTGAATCACTCAATTTGACCTTATAATGAAGGGGATATGTTGGTTTCAATATTTACAAATAGTGCAGATTTTTAAATACGTCGTCACTGAAAATTCCGTAATTAATCTGAAAAATCTTGCAACCTAATTCTTAGTAAAATGACCATAAAATTCTCATACGATGTCCAAATTTGATGATTCTTTTTGCTACGGGTCCATAATTATGATTCGAATCTAATGCTTTATTCAAGACAGAAATCAGAGCTCATTTGTTCAATATGATATCATTTATGCTTGTAAAACGACGTCGAAACATAAGAAAAACGAGCGCAACACAACCCAAACCTATCCGAAACTCACTCGAGACCCTCGAGACCTCAACCAATAATTCAAACAAGTTATATATCACTACCCGAACTTAGTCGAACCTCCAGAATACTCAAGACAACACAAAAACACCAAAACAACCTCGAATTCAAGCTTAAGAACTTCTAAACTTCCAAAATTCGCCAATGACACCGAAACCTATCAACCACGTCCGAATGACCTCAAACTTTGCACACAAGTCCTAATACATAATACGGAGCTACTCATGTACCCAAATTGTCGAGCGAAATACAAATGCTCAAAATGACCGATCGGGTCGTTACACTTGATAGAAAAGAAAACTATTGACTTAGTTGAATTTCTATAGCTGACTGGAAATAAGCCTAGCCCAAGCGCATCATTTTCACCAGGTAGTGAAATGTTAGATACGTACTTCCAGTTCTATGTAACACAACACTCCACATAATTGGAACATATAATAACGTAGCGGTATCACAATAACATAATTTGAATGTGTTAGCCAATGGTGCCAAAATGGTAAAACCCTATTTGACAACTAAGGATTGTAACAGAGCTAAAAGAAGTAGTAAAACATGAGTCCAACGAGATAACTCATAATTAAAAGAGATCGTGCTGCTACAGAGATAAGACCTTTCTTTATTCGGGCAGTACAAATAAGTGACTCGTAGTATCATGGGATGTGCAGTAATGACGTTAGTGTCTACAATCAAATTAAGGATTTTTAGAGCATTTGTGCAATATATCAAATAGGAAATTGTTAAGACTTATTTTGTTACATTTTTCCTTTACAATAGTAGTATATAGCAACTATAAAAATTAGGACTTATTTTCCTTTACAGTTTATACCAACTACAAAAGTAGGAATCTTTTTCCTCTATCGATTATACTCCTAACAACCATAAAAATGTAGGAGTCTTTCTAATGCTACTTTCCTACATAGTTTGAATTTCCATCATTTCCTCAACTCTAATGCTTTAATACCTTGATGAAAGGCAATAACCACTTCTATAAGTTCCTAAAATAAGTTTCAATAATCTAGAATTCTAGCACGCCAGCACACTTTCATTAACTTCTGAAGCAACCAACCAAAAATAATGGAGAAGCAAAAAGCCAAGATACTGGGTTTTTATTACGTATGGCAAAAAACTTCAGTAATAAATTGTCACGACCCCAAATTCTAACAGGTCGTGATGACGCCTATCGTGGAACTAGGCTAGCCAACCATCACATAACTACATAATTGGTTAATATAATTTCTCAATATCATTAAATACCAGCATAATAAGTATAATTTCCAATATTTCTAAGTCTTTAGCAAAGCATAATAATAAAATCCAACAGTCTAAACAATTCCGCCAGGACTGGAGTCAACCGATCATGAGCATCTAAGAATAAAAACTAACTCTGCTAATGTAATAAACAATGTCTAGGAATAATATACTAATACTAATAAAGGAAGGGAAATGGAGAAGCTGCGGACGCTGGACAACTACCTCGAAACCCCGAAAGCTGACGATAACGAACTCGGATGACTACTGCTCCGAACCAGTACCTGGATCTGCACATAGAGGTGCAGGGAGTAATGATGAGTACGCCAACTCAGTAGTAATGAAAATAAATCACAGTCTGAAGAATAAGAAACACACAACAACAAATACACCAATCCACAAAACAATAAAATACCAAGTCTCAATAAAGTATACTTATGTTCGAAAACCAGTTCCGTAAAAATCCTTGAAACAAGTATAATTTCAAATGTTTCTCAGTAAAACTCCCAAAATATCAGTTTGAAAGATGAAACGAATCATAATCAAAACTTAGTAAAATATCATCATAAAACTGCCCCTCGGGCCATAATAATCACTCATAATATTCCCTCAGCACCTCACCATCACTCAACACCAGTCACTCAGCACCTCACAGTCACTCAGCATCAGCCCCTCGGGCAACCTCACTGTCACTCATGCCTCCCAATCACTCATCACTTGGCACTCGACACTCGGCGCTCGGGCTCGGCACTCGGCACTCAATAGGTACCTGCGCTCAAGGGGGGCGTGTACAGTCTTCGGAGGGGCTCCTACAGCCTTAGCGCTATAAACAAGCCAATCATGGCATCAATCACTCTCAGGCACTCGGCCTCTCTCATATCATAACATCCTCACAATATTGGCCCTCGGCCTCACTCAGTCAGACACTCTCAACATGCCACTCATGCCATAAATAAACGGGGTTCTCGACCCAAAATAGTATTTCATTTTAAGAAGTAGTAATATCATCAAATAGGAGTGTCAACAATTTCACAAGAAAGACTGAGTGTAAAATCATAGTTTCAAAGTGAGGAATATCAGTAAAATAGCCCCCAAGGGGTTAAAACAGATCGGCACTAGGCCCCAAACATGGCTTACAACCCAAGTATAACAAAACACAGTAATAATAATAACCATATACTTTAAAAGCGGTTACACAACTCAATAGTTGCCTCAAAAGGAACATTTTTCCAAATTTCCAATTCGTGCACTGTCACGACCCAAATTCCTAACTCAGGTCGTGATGGCGCCCAACACCGGAGTCAGTCAAGCCAACACTTGTTTACTATCGAGGTTACCTTGTTTAGTAAGATGTTCAAATACTTGCTAAGTTTAAAGTTAAGAATCGTTAAATGAAAACGGATAAATTAGGCAACTTAAATCAATGTAACCGGAAATCATTTAGCCAACATATACAGTTTAGCCAAAAATACTGTAAAGTCCACTATGTGTGCCAGGACCTAGTGTCACAAGTCTACGGGCTTCTAGTAGAATTTACAAAATATAATAGAATATCTGAACTACTGTCCGAAGAGAATAGACAGAAATAACAAAAGACAACAGGGGTTGCTGAGAAATGCCAAGGGGAGCAGCTCACCGTCAAGTCGGGTCCAGAAAATACTATCAAGATCACGCTCCAGTCTGATAACCAGATGCACCTGCCTCGAAACCTGTACAATTAAGTACAGAAGCGTAGCATGAGTACATATAAACAAATATGTACCCAGTGAGTATCCCGTCTAAACTCGAAGAAGTAGTGACGAGAGGTAGACGTGATACTTACTAGGGTCAATAACAATAGTATAAATAAATGAATCTAGACAGGATTAACAGTCATGAAAATCAAGAAGACATCAAATATCAAGTATATAAATTTGCAATTTACCCTCATATGTCAAATAACAATTATCATAAAGGTCCCAAGTTCCCTTTCACATGGAGCAATTGATTTAATAATAAAACTCTTAGTCAAATACATAGCACATTGTATGCCGAGGCGTACGGCCGAAGCGACGCAAAAATAAATGTGCACTACCGAGGGTCGAACGACTCGAACCATAGATGCATGTATTACCCCGCTCGCGAATCGAACATGCGACGCGGTTGACATAATAATAAGGTTACCCAGCTCACGAATCATACATGCAACGCGGGTGCTCGTATACATACACAGAATTATCAGAAAATTCAGGAATTTAATAGAGATTATACTTGGAAAACAAGAACAAAAGCAACAACAATTTTGAATGTAACTCCCTAATATTCTCATGCTAGTTCAAGGATAGTAAACAACTCAAGATACCGTTAGGATACATGCAAGGCACAAGGAGCATGCTTGTGAGTCCTAAAAACTACCCGACATAACATAGTAATAGCTACGCACGGACTCTCGTCACTTCGTGCGTGCGTAGCCCCTGCAAATAAGGACATTAAATCATTTATAATTATCTATGGGGATAATTCCCTCTTACAAGGTTGGAAAGGAGACTCACCTCGTGTAGAACCTACTCCCGGGTCAAGAACGCGCCCGAAACTCCAAACTCGTCATCCAAGGACTCGAAACTAGTCAAATGTTATATAAATACGTCAATATATACTCATGAGTATGAAATTCTCCTATTAGCTTAGTCAATTCATCTTACTTTGAAGAATCCCAAAATACACCCCAGGCACACATGCTCGGATTCCGGAAATTTTCGAAGAAAACACTCACCCACAACCTAAGGATCATTAATATATGATTTTTGTATGATTTCATGGTTAATAAGTGGTGAAATTCTCTAAAATTCCTCAAGCCCTAGGTTTCTACTCTAGCCCTTGATTTTCACTAATTAGGGTGTTAATCTACCTAGGAATATATGTATTTAACCAACATTAAGTGGAAATTACTTACCTCTTAGTAGCTAGGTCGTTTGACTCTCTCTCAAGCTCCCAAAGTCGACAATGGTGGAAGAAATGGGATGAAAATGGTTAAGTCCCCTGTTTAAAGATCTCACTGCCATCAGTGATTTCGCACCTGCGGCTCGAGGACCGCACCTGCGAGACAAGGCTCGCACATGCGGAAGTGGCCAAGAAGGCCTGGGATCGCACCTGCGGAGAGGAGCTCGCACCTGCGGCTCCGCTCCTTTGGAAACATGTCCGCACCTGCGAGATTGGACTTCCTCCCATGGGGCCACACCTGCGAGGCGTGGACCGAAGAAGCGGTCCCGCACCTGCGATTGGGCAACCGCACCTGCGGTCACACCAGATTTGGTGCACCAGCAATTGAAGCTGCTGGTTTTTAGCCTCATTTGGTGCCCGGGAGGCACCTGGGCCCATCCGAGTCCCCGTCCAATTATACCAACAAGTCCTAAATCATTTTACGGACTCGCTCGAGCCTTCGTAACAGCCAAAACAACGCTAAAACTCAAAATCACAACTCAAAACCCCCTAGAATCAAACTTAAGAACTTTAAGTTCTTGAATTCGGTTTCAATGCGCCGAACCGACCTATACTACTCGGAATGACACCAAATTTTGCAAGCAAGTCATAAATGACATAACAGAACTATTCCCGATCTCGGAATTTTGTTCGGACCTCGATAACATAAAAAACTGTTCCAAACCAAATTATGAACTTAAGGAAACTCTATTTTCGTTATTTGGCGTCGAAACTCTCCCGGGAAATCCAAAACCCATTCCGGACATACGCACAAGTCCGAAATCATCATACGAAGCTACCGGAATCGTCGAAACTCGATTACGAGGCCTTTTACTCAAAATGTTGACCGAAGTCAAACTTGGTCAAAAAGGCCAACCTTAAGGAACTAAGTGTTCCTATACCACTCGAAACACTTCTGAATCCCGAACCACCCATCCCCGCAAGTCATAAATCACAATAAGCCGCTATGGGAAGTTTCATTTAGGAGAAAGGGGTCCAAATACGCAAAAAGACCAGTCGGGTCATTATATTCTCCACCTCTTAAACAAATGTTCGTCCTCGAACGGGTCTAGAATCATACCTGATGTGCTGAATAAGTGCGGATATATTCTCCGCATGTCCTCCTCGGACTCCCAAGTTGCTTCCTTGACTGGTTGGCCCCTCCACTGGACCTTTACGGCAGAAACTCTCTTGGATCTTAATTGGCGATCCTGCCTATCAATGATAGCAACTGGCTCCTCCTCGTAGCCCAACTTCTCATCCAACTGAATAGTGCTGAAATCAACCACGTGAGAGAAGTCGGTGTGGTACCTCCTGAGCATGGATACATGAAAGACCATATGAACCCCTGATAAACTGGGAGGTAAAGCAAGCTCATAAGCAACCTCTCCAACTCGCCTCAATACCTCGAAAGGACCTATAAACCCCGGGCTCAGCTTGCCCTTCTTCCCGAACCTCATAATACCCTTCATCGGCGAGACCTTCAACAGTACCTTGTCTCCTTCCATAAATGCTACATCACGCGCCCTCTGATCCGTGTAACTCTTCTGTCGGGACTATGCTGTGCGAAGTCTCTCCTGAATCAACTTCACTTTCCCCAAAGCATCCTTTACCAGGTCGGTGTCATATAACTTAGCCTCGCCAGGATCAAACCACCCGATAGGAGAACGACATCGCCGACCATACAAAGCCTCAAATGGAGCCATCTCAATGCTGGACTGATAACTGTTATTGTAATCAAACTCGGCCAAAGGTAAGAACTGGTTTTAATGACCTCCAAAGTCAATCACACATGCCTTGAGCATGTCCTCCAATATTTGAACTGTGCGCTCCGACTGACCATCAGTCTGAGGGTGAAATGCAGTGCTGAGATCTATCTGGGTACCCATCTCACTATGCAATGCTCTCCAAAAATGCGAGGTGAACTGAGGACCTCGATCTGATATAATGGACACCGGCACACCGTGCAACCGGACTATCTCCCGAATGTAGATCTGGGCCAACCTCTCAGAAGTATAAGTAGTAGACACTGAAATGAAATGTGTCGATTTGGTCAATCTATCCACAATGACCCAAACCGCGTCAACCTTCCGCAACGTCCGAGGCAACCCAACTACGAAGTCCATAGTGTTGCGTTCCCACTTCCACTCAGGAATGGGCATCTGCTGAAGTAGGCCTCCCGGCCTCTGGTGCTCATACTTCACTTGCTGGCAATTAAGACACTTAGACACATACTTGACTATATCCTTCTTCATCCGCCTCCACCAGAAATGCTGCTTCAAATCACGATACATCTTCGTAGCACCAGAATGAACAGAATACCGTGAACTGTGAGCCTCCTCCAGAATCCTCTCCCTCAGGCCATCCACATTAGGAATATATAAACGGCCCTGAAGTCTTAGAACACCATCTTCGCCAATAGCAACCTCCTTGGCACCACCCTGAATCACTGTCTCCCGAAGCTCTGCCAGACACAGATCATCAAACTGTCGAGCCTTAATTTCACCCAATAACGAAGACTGAGCGACCACATGTGCTAGAACTCGACGAGGCTCTGAAAGGTCTAATCTCACCAGGCGATTAGCCAAGGACTGAATGTCCAAGGCTAGAGGTCTCTCCTCTGCTACAATATAAGCCAAGCTACCCATACTTTCCTCCTTCCTGCTCAAAGCATCTGCTACCACATTCGCCTTACCTGGATGATAAAGAATGGTGATGTCATTATCCTTCAGCAACTCAAGCCACCTGCGCTGCCTCAAATTAAGATCCCTTTGTTTGAACAAGTGCTGTAAGCTGCGGTGATCCGTATAAACCTCACAGGACACCCCATACAAATAGTGACTCCAAATCTTAAGAGCATGAACAATCGCCGCCAACTCCAAATCGTGCACGGGATAATTCTTCTCATGAACCTTCAGCTTGCGCGAAGCATAAGCAATAACTCTCCCTTCCTGCATCAACACACACCCCAAGCCAACACGTGAAGCATCGCAATATACTGTATACATCCCAGAACCGGAAGGCAATACTAGAACTGGTAATGAAGTCAATGCTGCCTTGAGCTTCTGAAAGCTAGCCTCACACTCGTCGGACCATCGGAACGAGGCATTCTTCTGAGTCAATCTAGTCAATGGGGCTGCAATAGAAGAAAACCCCTCCACAAATCGCCGGTAGTAGCCTGCTAGACCCAAGAAGCTCCTGATCTCTGTAGCTGAAGTAGGACGCGGCCAACCCTGAACTGCCTCAATCTTCTTGGGATCAACCTTGATACCCTCTCCGAATACCACATGTCCCAAGAATGTCACGAAATCCAACCAAAAATCACACTTGGAGAACTTAGCATATAGCTTCGGTTCTCGCAAAGTATGGAGCACAACTCTCAAATGTTGCTCGTGCTCCCCCAGGCTACGTGAGTAAATCAAGATGTCATCAATGAAGACGATGACGAAGGAATCAATATACCGCATGAACACCCTGTTCATCAAGTCCATGAATGTTGCTGGGGCATTAGTCAAGCCAAAGGACATCACCAAGAACTCATAATGGCCATATCTAGTACGAAAAGCAGTCTTCGGAACATCCGAGGCCCGAATCTTCAGCTGGTGATACCCCAATCTCAAATCAATCTTAGAAAACACCCGAGCACCCTACAACTGGTCAAACAAATCATCAATGCGCGGCAAAGGATACTTGATCCTAATGGTGACCTTGTTCAACTGGCAGTAATCAATACACATCCGCTTAGACCCATCCTTCTTCTGCACAAATAGGATTGGAGCACCCAACGGCGATACACTCGGTCTCATAAACCCATTAGCTAACAACTTCTCAAGCTGCTCCTTCAACTCCTTCGGAGCCATACGGTACGGAGGAATAGATATAGACTACGTGCCTGGAGCTACATCAATGCATAAATCAATATCACAATCCGGAGGCATGCCCGAAAGATCTGAAGGAAATACATCAGCAAACTCTCGAACAACTGGCACTGAATCAATCGTCGGAGACTCGGCGAAGGTGTCCCGCACATAAGCAAGATAGGCCAGACAACCCTTCTCGACCATATGTCGAGCCTTCAAGAATGAAACAACCTGGCTTGATGCACTAACTGAGGAACCTCTCCACTCCAGCCTAGGCGACTCGGGCATGGCTAAATTAATTGTCTTGGCATGGAAAATATAGCACGGCATGATAAGGAGATAACCAATCCATGCCTAAAATAACCTCGAAATCAACCATGTCGAGCAATAGAAGGTCTGCTCTGGTCTCGAACCCATAGAAGGTGATCACACAAGACCGATATATTCGGTCTACCCACAGAATCGCCCACAAGAGTGGACACATATATAGGAGAACCCAAGGACTCACGAGGAACATCCAAGAAACAAGCAAATAACGTTGACACATATGAATAAGTGGATCCTGGATCAAATAGCACTGATGCCTCCCCACCACATACTGAAATAGTACCCGTGATCACGATGTCTGAGGCCACTGCATCTGCTCGGGCTGGAATAGCATAGAATCTGGCTGGTGCACCAGAAATCTGACCTCTGCTGGAATGAATAGGAGCTAGCAGAGCTCCCCCTGCCTGGCCTCCACCTCTGAGAGACCCCTACCAGTCTGTCCTTCACCCATGGGTGGACGTGGCACCGGTGCTGAGTATGCAGGCTGATAACTCTGCTGAACATCCTTGCCCCGAAGCCTGGTACAAGTCCTCCTCATATGTCCTGAATCCCCACACTCATAACATCTCACTCGTGGTATGGCCTGCTGCCCTGAA
Organism: Nicotiana undulata; assembly: GCA_005239495.1. Lineage (NCBI taxonomy): Eukaryota > Viridiplantae > Streptophyta > Magnoliopsida > Solanales > Solanaceae > Nicotiana > Nicotiana undulata. Next base: position 76,438 of record ML258642.1, on the reverse strand, counting down.
GAAGAACCCTCGATAGCTGGGGGACGGTGAGAACTCTCTGGCATGGCACTGAAGTACGGACTGGAAGACCCCTGATGACCGGAATACCCGCTGGAGAAACCCTGAATGGCTAGTGGGTGGTAGGAACTCTGCGGCATGGCGCCGAAATAAGGCCTCACTAGAGCACCACGGTTAGGTGGTGGAGGAGCTAAATATGGAGGCCTACTAGGCTGGCCTCTACCGAACTGACCTCTACCCCTGGCTGGGGCACCTCTCAAATCTCTAGAAAACCTAGCTCTCTTGTCCTACTGACCCTGCTCTCTGCCCCTCGATCGATAACCCTCAATCCGACGAGCTATCTCGACCACAAGCTGATAGGGAGTACCCATCTCCACCTCTCGGGCCATGTTGGCCCTAATACTTGAGTGCAATCTAGACACAAATCTCTGCACTCTCTCAGCTTCAGTAGGAAGTATCATAAGGGAATGGCACGACAACTCAGAAAACCGGGCCTCATAGTCTGTCACGGCCATATGCCCCTGCTCCAGCTGCTCAAACTGATACCGCAGCTCTTCCCTCTTGGAGGGTGGAATATATCTGTCCAGAAATAACTGAGTGAACTTCTCCCAAGTGATAGAAGGGGAACCTGCTGGTCTACTCAGGATATACGACTTCCACCATCTGCGAACCCTGCCCTCTAGCTGAAAAGTAGTGAAATCCACTCCATGGGACTCCAGTATCCTCATGTTGTGCAGTATGTCCCTGCACCTATCAATGAAATCCTGGGCGTCCTCGCCTCGCTCACCCCCGAAGACTGGAGGGTGCAATCGAGTCCATCTATCCAAAAACTTCTGCGGATTGCCATCCGCAGCCGGTCTGAGCTCAGGTGCTACTGCTGTAGGTTGGGCTCCGCCTACGGGAAGTGTACCCTGAAATCATCGATTGCACGATAGAATATGAATAAAGAGAGGTTTCCTAACACCCTATAGCCTCCCGAAGATAAATCCAGACGTCTCTGTATCGATCTGCAGGACTCTACTAGGTTTGCCCGTGACTTGTGAGACCTACGTGAACCTAGAGCTCTGATACCATGTTGTCACGACCCAAAATCCTAACTCAGGTCGTGATGGAGCCAAACGCCGGGGTCAGGCAAGCCAACACTCGTGTTACTAACGAGATTTCCTTATTTGATAAATTGTTCCAAGACTTGCCAAATTTTAAGGTTAAAGAATTGTAAGGTGAAAACATATAACTTAGCCAACTCAAATCAACATAACTGAAAGGACCGTAAAATAACATATACAGTGCCAAAATATAATATCTACTATGTGTGCCAGGACCTAGTGTCACAAGTCTACGGGTGGACTAGTAGAATATACAAAATATGATAGAATAATTGTGCCACTGTCTGAAGGAAAGAGACAAAAATAACAAAAGACAACTCCAAAGTGCTGCTGAGATACGCCAAGGGGACCAGCTCACCGTGGAGTCGGGTACAGAGTATGCTCTCAAGATCGTGCTCCGGTCAGATAACCGGATGCACCTGCCTCAGAACCTGTACAATTAAGTACAGAAGCGTAGCATGAGTACATATAAGCAAATATGTACCCAGTGAGTATCCCGTCTAATCTCGAAGAAGTAGTGACGAGAGGTCGACGTGATACTTACTAGGGTCAAGATGTAACAATATAAGTGAATAAAGACTAGGCGGGGATATCAGTTCTAGAAATCACAAGACATGAAAATATCAAGTATAAATTTACAATTTACCTCTGCATGTCAAATCACACTAGTATAAAATAAACTAACTTTTCCTTTTCACATGAAGCAGTTTATATGATAACAACAAGACTCTCAGTCAAAATATACAGCACATAGTATGCCGGAGCGTACGACCGAAGCGTCGCGAAAATAAATAAGCACTGCCGAGGGTCTAATAGCTCGTACCATAGATGCATCTATTACCCCGCTCGCGAATCGAACATGCGACGCGGTTGACATAATAAAAAGGCTACCCCGCTCGCGAATCATACATGTGATGCGGGTGATCGTATACATACACAGAATTATAAGGAAATCCAGGAATTCAATAGAGATTATACTTGCAAACAAGAACTTAAGCATCTGAAATTTTGAACGTAACTTCCTAATATTCTCATGCTAATTCAAGGGTAATAAGCAACTCAAAATACATTTAGGGGTACATGTAAGGCACATAAAAGCATGCTCGTGAGTCCTAAAACTACCCGACATGGCATAATAGTAGCTACGCACGGACTCTCGTCACTTCGTGCGTACGTAGCCCCAACAAATAAGGACATTTAAAACATGTATAATCACCTATGGGGACAATTCTCTCTTACAAGGTTAGAAAGAAGACTAACCTCGTGCCGAGCCAACTTTCCGGGTCAAGAAAGCGCCCGAAACGCCCGGGTCAAATATGGTATACATAAATTACTCTATGCACAAAGGTATGAAATTTATCTAATTAAGCCATTTTTCAACCTTCTTGAAGAAATCTCGAAATTTACCTCCGGGCCCACATGCTCGGATTTCGAAAATTCTCGAAGGAAACACTCACCTGTGATCTAAGGATCGTTAATATGTGATTTTTACTTGATTTCATAGCTAATTAACGGCTAATTCCTCAAATTCTCGAAAGCCCTAGGTTACTACACAATTCCTTGATTTTCACTAATTAGGTAGTTAATTTAACTAGGAATTCATGTATTAAACTAACACTAGGGTAGAATTTACTTACCTCTTAGTAGCTAGATCGTGGGGCTCTTTTCCAAGCTCTCAAGGTCTCTAATGGAGTAAAGAGAATGGAGAAAATGAACCTTTCCCGTGTTTAAAAGAACATACTGCCTATAGTGGTTCCGCACCTGCGGCTCAAGGACCGCATCTGCGGTCTCGCACCTGCGAGTAATTGCTCGCACCTGCGGAAATGGACAAGAGGGCCTGGGCTCGCACCTGCGGAGAGGAGCTCGCACCTGCGGGTCTGCTCCTGCGGAATATTGTCCACACCTGCGAAGATGGGCAGCCTCACCTGGGGCCGCACCTGCGAGGCCTGGGACCACAAGAGCGATCCGGCACCTGCGACTGGGCAACCGCACCTGCGGTCACACCAGAGCAGGTGCACCAGCAATTGTTTCAGCTCGTTTTTAGCCTCGTAAGGTGCCCGAGAGGCACCTGGTCCCACCCGAGCCCCCGTCCAAATATACCAACGAGTCCCAAATCATAATGCGGACTTGCTCGAGCCTTCAGAACACCCAAAACAACGATAAAACTCAAAAATCACCCCTCCAAACCCCTAAAGAACAAACTTAAGAACTTCAAGTTCTTGAATTCGTTATCGATGCGCCGAACCGACCTATACAACTCGGAATGACACAAAATTTTGTGAGCAAGTCATAAATGACATAACGGAACTATTCCTGATCTCGAAATTCCGTTCGGACCTCGATAACACAAAAACGCATTCCAAACCAAATTTCAAATTTAAGGAAACTCTTATTTCGATATTGGGCGCTGAAACGCTCCCGGGTCATCCAAAACTCATTCCGAACATACGCCCAAGTCCAAAATCATCATACAAAGATATCGGAATCGTCTCGATTCCAAGGTCGTTTACTCAAAATGTTGACCGAAGTCAAACTTGGCCAAAAAGGCCAACCTTAAGGAACTAAGTGTTCCTATACCACTCAAAACACTTTCGAATCCCGAACCACCCGTCCCCGCAAGTCATAAATCACAATAAGCCGCTACGGGAAGTTTCATTTAGGGGAACAGGGTCTGATAATGCAAAATGACTGATCGGGTCGTTACATTAAGTTTTTAGCTTCTTATTACGTTTTTTTGTGAACAATAAGCCTTTGGTTTTCTTAATATCACGATTGTTTACATAGGTGGATTTTGTGTGAACCGGGTCGCTCTTCCCAATGATGGATGGCATGACAACCTTCTTAAGGGATTGAGTCTGTTATCTTTTTGTTTTGGTGAGTATAGTAGTAATGAGTAACAATGTCTCAAGCAGGCTTCAATTGGTACTAACACATTTACATTCGACCTCATGGTTAGAGAGAAGTTGATTGGCAAAGATTAGCTCTAGTTGTGACCTTTAGACTCTTAAGTTGACTAAAATAATCATCGAGTGGTTTCCTTGAGCCATTTGTGATTTTCAATCTTAGCTATGGTTGTTGTGGGCCCTCAACTCTATTCTTTTTAACAATCCAGCAGCTTGAGAGGTGAGGTATTGAATTGCAAGTCCAAGTTCTGTGCCAATAAGTCTAGAACTTGCCATGAATGTTTTTCTAGGCGAAATTCTAAGTGTAGCTCGACTTAATAAATGATTGTAGGATCTCCTTGGTCCAATTTGAAACTTGAAAGCTTCCATAGCCTACCAATGTAATATCCCTAGTCCTTTGAGCTTAAGTCTTTTTCACTTCAGTAGCTACATTACAAGCCTTTATCCGTTTTATAATGACCCTCTTTTGGCACCCGATATTTCCTTAGCATTCATGATAAATAATTGGCAAAAGCATAAATTTGGGGGAGAGGCGAGGAATTTGAAAGTGATAAAAGGTTCAAAAAACAAAAAGAATTGAATAAAAGAAAAGGCAAAGAAAAGGAAGAAAAGCCAAAAAGAAATATGTCAAAAAGAAAGTGAAGGTTGAAGGGATTTAAAGAACGCAATGATAAAAGGCATGGAATGATGAGAAAAGGAGAAAAATGATTGTCATGAGTAAAAAAGAGTGATAGCATGTCTCTCTAGTTCTCCTAAGGAAGAAGAAAATGACTCAAAGAGTCAAGAAAGTATGAGCCGAAATGAGAAAATGGAGTTCTTAAGGAAAGATGAAACCATCATAGTTCGATAAGTCCTACCTTGATCCAAAAACCTTCATTACATCCCCGCAAAAGCCCTATATGATTTCAAGTTGATTGATCTTACATTAGTGGTGATTTACATAAGGGTCTACTTAGAACTGGACTTGTGGCATTCTTTTGAGAGTGATGAGCGCACTTCTTCACAATCCTTGTTTTCAGTTACATTCTAAAGTGAGATTTGCTCATGGAGAGTAGAGGAGGAGGAGTTTGGGATCCACAATGACCTACGTGATAAAGCGAGCTTCCTTGATGAATTGAGTCAACTCTTGATGCTCTAGTGTCACATAAGAACTATGGTACTCAAAAGGTCATAACAGGATGTTGTTTATAATTTATTTGTGTTGAGGGTAATTGTTAGTCACAATTGATGCTTGATGGAGTCACCATAGGCCAGCTGAAATATCTTTTTTCCTTGTAGAGGTGGGAATTACCTTATTTTCTTTAAGACAAGCAAAAGCTTAAGTTTGGGGGAGTTGATAAGTAGGGATTTAACCTATTATTTGCTCTCTTTTACTTGTGTTTTGGGCCAAAAATGCATGAAGGTATTCCCGGAAACTAATGTAATATGCTTGCTTGCGGGAATTGTTCAAAATGAGCCAAAGGAGTCATAATCAACTCATAAAGGAGTCAAAACTTGAACAAAAATAAGACTGGGCTAAGAGATCTGAGACGCGGACCGCACAAATATTGTACGACCGCGAAAGCCACAACGCGGTCGCGATCAAAATTACGCGGTCTGCGAAAGGGAGATTCAGAGAGGTTGATTTTTTGGCTAAAAGATGAACGCGGTCCGCACCAAAAAGGTGCGGCCGCGAAAGTACTTGTGCCGCCGTGATTGGAATTATGCAGACCGCGGTGGCTGAGGTTCAGAGAGCTTACAATTTAAGCAAAAACGAGAAGTGTGGGCCGCGATGGAAATTTTATGGTCTGCGAAACTCAACTCAACCTAGATCCAGAAATGAAGAACACGGACCGCGATCAGAATTACGCGGCCATGAAAGCAAGAGTGTGGCCGCGCTCAGAATTACGCGGTCGCACAACCTTTGCAGGGGTATTTTTTTCCAAAAATTTTAGCTTAGTATAAATTAGAACTTTTTGTCATTTTTAGGATGTGTTATGTATTTTTAGAGCTCGTGAGACTGCTAGTTTTCCGTTTTGGGAAATTCTGTACAAGATTCATCTTCAAACATTAGATTTTCATCTTTTAATCTAGTATTATGAATTTTATCTTCTTTTCATCTTCAATTTCTGTTATTTCCATGAGTAGCTAAACTCATAGCTAGGGTTGTCACCCAACCCTAGTGTGGGTATTTAATGCGTATTGAATTTTAGGTCTTGAATGTGTATGGGTTAGTGATATTTAGCCTAGTTCTTGCTAGAACTATAGAATTGGTGGTTGCAAACACTGATTCATGCCTTTATGAGTTAGTCTTTACTTGAGAAAGAGGGACTAAGTCTAGGAATACTAGGCTAACAAGGAATTGGGTTGAACTCAAGAAATTGATAGCCCCAATTAAAGGGTTAAACTTAGAGATAATTATACCCGACTTGAGCTAATATCACTTGAATTGCATGAATACCCATTTGGACTTGAGAAAGCCAAAATAGGTAAAATCACTCAAACTACTGAGGGGTATAGAGTGAGTAATTGGGTGTGATAGCTACATTACGATACCAAATTAATCAAGCTTGCCCTAGATTCTTGCTACCCGTTAGATATCAACCTAGGTAGAAGTTACTACCCTAATCTCCTTAAACACTTGAAAAATCAATAACAAAAATATTGTACTTAGCTTCAATTATTGCATACAATAGAATAGAGTTAGAAGTAGAATCAAAACCCAAATATGTGGAAGTGTAATTAAGAGCAAAATCCTCTCTAGATTTAGATATAAACCTAATTCCAAACAAATTAACTCCCTGTGGATTCGATCCCGACCTAGTCGGGTAAAACTGCATCGACCACCCTCGCTACTCAATAGTAGTGCAGTCTAGGACCCGATCAAGCGGTTCCACCGGTGTTTTGTCACCGGCTGACCCTAAAGAAGAGGAAGAAGCTTTCTCCTTTTGTGGGAAAGTTTTTGAGGTTTTCGCCATTGATTCGGGTAAAGAAGATCAAAGGAATGTGAAAGTATGTGTTTACGGTGCTAACGAGGTTGGCTCAACAGGCGGTGAAAGAGAGGAGATAGAGAAAGTTAGATGATTTATAAGTTTGGTGAAACCAAAAGTAAAGTTTTGATTCAACAAAGGAGTCTATATTTATAGATTCTCGACGGCGGTTAGGAGGTGCTAGTAGCAGACCACCCGCTGACAGTCATCAATGATTTGGGGAACTGTACCGACGGGACGTTTAGGTCACCTCGATCGCTTACGTCATAAGGATGACATCATGATCGAGGTCTCCAGAAAATTGAAGGCTCAAATCGTTTCTTATCATTTTATTCTAAGAAACACGCGGACTATCTGTATACGATGGAAATCGGGGTTACCCAATCTCCTTCTTTGATCGAAAGAGGGATGTCACGTCAAAAAGCTAGGACGTCGAGTCTGGAATAGAAGCCGCTTTCCAGATCGAGGTCGACGTTAGTAACCGAGGTCAGAAAAGGGCATAATCCGAAATAACACCGATATAGCCTGATAATTGAAAGGGCGAGATATCCGCGGCGGGTCATGGATCGTGGCGTAAATTTCGAAATGGATTGATCGTTGGCGGTTAATCAGTTGTCAATATGATTTTCTACTATAATTAGAAGTGTACCTTATTTAGAACTCCTCTTTTATATAAGGAGGAATATCATTCATTTGCAACGATCATGATTCACTGATAAGAATATATACATTCGTTGCTCTCTTTATTTTACTGATTGTTCATCAGAATTGTTCCATTCTTTACTGTTCTTACTATCCTACCTCGAGACTATCTCGAATCGAGGTCGAGGCATTGCTTGCATACTGGTTTGATTTATCTTATTGTCTAATTTATCTATTTAATTCTTTATTTATCAACTAGTATTGGATTAAATCACATATCCTTAAAACCACAAAATAAGTTTAATTGTTACTCGATTTTTGGGGTAAACACAACCGTCTTGATTTGATCTGTTTCGAGATTTTTGCCATAATCTTTGACTAATCATGGATATCTCGCATTTCTGTTATTATGTTGTCTTCGGTCTTGCTCGATGTCTTTCTCATTCGGTCTCGATCATTATTAGTCTCGATCTTGAGTCCCGAACTCGGTATCCCATCTTCATGCCTTGACCCGATCTAGTACAGGGTCGATCTTCGATCCGCTACCCTCGACCTCGGTTAATCAGCAAAATCGGGTCGGCTCGATTTTAACCGTATACAGATAGTCCCCTCATTTTTGGAGTGTAATGACAAGAAACAAATTGAGCCTTTAAAAAATATACCAAAAATATCATTCTCTAGTTTTACATTTGCAAACAATAGCTCAACTTATAAGTAGACAACACCAACAAATTATGTGGAAGGGCATTTTAGACATGTTATACGCTTAATCCGAGTATATGCCTAATCCTATCTACTCTCCATGAGGAATCGATCCCGACTCAAGTTGGGTAATTATTATTGTATCGACCGCTTCACAACCCCAAAAGCTGGTGTGAATTTGGGCGACATTAGCAGCCAAAGAGGTGGTTTGGCTCGGGAACTTCCTAATAGAGTTGGGTGGGGTTCCGTAGATTCAAGCACCAATAACACTTTATTGTGATAATAGTGGCGTGCTTGCAAATTCGAAGGATCCACGAAGACATAAAAGAGCAAAGCACATTGAGCATAAATATCGTTTAATTCGTGAGATAGTACAAAGAGGGGATGTAGTAGCAACCAATATTGCGCCGGCGAATAACTTGTCGGACCCGTTTTGTAAGGGCTTGCCACAGAAGACTTTTGATAGGCATGTACGGAATGGATGTCAAAATGGTAGATGCATGATTATGAGTCTAAGTGGGAGATTGTTAGGAAATACTATAAACCATGTGTATTATTATAGTATTCTTTATGGAAAAATTGTTTATTAATTTATTCAATTCAATAAAGTTTTATATTAAATAGATCATGTATTTGTGTGTGTGTCCATTGTTTATATAGTAGATGATTTAGTGTTAGAGTTTAGCTTATACACGGAAGATTAAATCATCGGTTCTTATAAGTCATAAAGTTTATGTTCACAATCTAATGATGGAATTGAACAAACCATCGGAATGGTTGTAGCACAAGATTAGATATAATTTATCTTGATTATGGGAATGGTTTAATTCCGGCATCTTGTGCTAGTACATTTTGTACGTACTGAACGGATCAAGTAGAGATAAGTATTTTATACTCACTTAATAAAATAATTTTCCTAGTCCATTCAATGTACTTATACTCTTAATCCAGATATAATTATTATTAGTTGTGTGTGTCATTTATTGTTTTGATTTATTATAAGGTGAGATTCTTTCGTGAGTCAATAAGCCTGGTAAATTGGACAATAACGATATACATTGGCGAAGTAATAATTAGTTGGTAGAATCCATGTCTCGGTTTTTTAGATTGATGATACTTCTTTATGAAAGCTTATAAGTTTTCATGTGTAAACTCGGCCGGTGGATTTTGTATCCAACACATGAAATAAGTTAAGCGAAACTCTAAAGGAAGTAATCAATAAATTAAATTGTCAGTGTCACACCCCTTTTTCTTCAAACTAAACTAAACCTTCTTAAAAATAATAAAAAGATTTTGTAAAGTTTGAAAGGGTTTTCAAAATTGAAAGTGACAAAAGATCGTGTTTTAAAGGACTAACTCAGAGTCGCCACCTGACATTTGATTTCGGTGTGTCAGGTCACCGTTTTTTTTCAAAAATATTTTTCCTTTTAAACACGTTTGACTCTAAAACTAAGTCTGCACTAGAGATTCGGGTAAGGGGATTCATTTGACTCGGGGAGAAGGTGTTAGGCATTCTCTGAGTCCCGTGAAAGCCACGGTTGCGTACTCGATCAAGTTGGCTTTATATGATACTCAAATTGAAGTGAAAATAATAAAAAGCGAAAATAAACACGGAGGAGGCTCGAGGTCGTCCCCGCCTAATAAAAGAAAAAGAAATAAAAAATGAAAATCCTAAGCTAACCTACATTATACTTACTCCATAGCGATCGTCATAGCCTCTAAAATATTTACAAAGTGTTTCCGGGCATTCCCAGGATAATTAATATATACAAACTCTAAGGGGCATTCCCCTAAATATAAGCTAATAGGGACGATCACTCACCTCGAATAAAAGAGAAAGAAAAAGCCTAAAGTTTGCCTACCTTGACGTGGTCGGCCTAAACATGCTCTTAGCGATATAAATGAATAATAAACTATAAACAATAGCAATGAATATTTTAGATCCAAACTTTCATTCACTTTAACGACCCAAACCTTCTGTTTATTTCATCATTCAAGACAAATCAATTTGCAATTGTCCTCTTACCTTACCCAACACAGTAGTACTTTCAATCATGAATCAATCATGAATTATTTATGTAACAACCATGAAGAAGCACTTAAAATGAGAATAAATATTAAAAACAAAGAAACCACAAATAGAAATCAAATAGGATAGACGAAGAGAAATGGACCTTAATGTTGAATATGAAATTTGAATGCTTAGAAAACTTTGAAACTCATAAACACACGGGATCGCCAACAGGACCGTGGCTGCCTCAACTCGACTCAACCTCGGTTTAAACCCATTTTAAATTTTGTCCAGATTTTGTCCGTGTTCTCTACTGTGTGTGTATTTTTTTTTTTTTTTTTTTTTTTTTTTTTTTTTCTGTGAGAGGAGGCTGCTTGAAGTTTTGGCCAGATTTTTGGCCACTCCCCGGTGAAGCAGTGGTCGCGGAAGCAATGAGGGGAAGGAGAGAGAGTGAGGTCAGAGAAGAGTGGAAGGGAGACAGTGGGGCGGATGGAATTGATAGCTGGTCCGGCAACGGCTGGTCCCTAGTGGTCCGGCAACGGCTGTGGTTGGTGCAGCTGGTCCGGCGGGATTGGTGGCGGGGAGTGACGGTGGCTGTTGGTGAAAGGAGCGGCGGTAGAAGGCGGCTATGGAGTTCCGGCGGCGACGGCTGTTTAACCAAAGAATTAGATCCCTTGACTAAAGCTTATTTTTAGGAATGAACACGGGTTACTGATAATCAAGGAAATAATGATAAATAAAAAGGAGTAAGTAAATAGACAATAGTATGATGCAAAGAAAATAAAGAGAATGGTATTCGTAGTCTAGATGCCCCTTACAAGTTAACTTCTATTCTCTTATATAGGGAATTCTTCAGTATAACGTCTACCTCTTGCAATGATAACACATTAATGACTAATTATTACATTAATATAATGTTACAGTGAATAACCGTAACTGTTGCGTGAAGGTTGTGTAACGTGCAGATCATTAATTGAAGACCTTTGAATCTGCCCGTAGCTCTGTCCGGATTCATTCAGACCGTGTCTCTTCTTTGACTCAATCAAGTTGAGTCTTCCGTATCTGATTACTTCGTAGGTATATAGTGTCGTGCCTCTTGGCCTCGCACCTCCTTATAGAATCATGTCCAGCTGTCATGTTTTCCTTGTTCCATGTAACTGGCTGAATCATCAAGAATTATCATACATGTGAAGCTCTTTTTTACCAATGCAGATAGTCCTCCCACTTACCATTTATTTATCGATTAATATTTGGTAAGTGGATATGCATTTATGACGGGAATATTTTGTTGCCGCTTCACCTCGAAACATTGTATCCATCTCTGAGTGTAGGCGTCGTTTGTCACTTCCATTTAATGCTCAAGCCACGTGTCCCCTCCGGATTGGTTCTGCAGTCACTCGGTGCCTTTTAGGGCTTTTTGCGGCTGCATCAGTCACGAAGTGACACCTTCGATTATGACTTTCTCATCATTATTTTTTTCCATGTTTGACGGTTGTCTTCAAGTATAAATACCTATTTTCCTTTCTTTACTTTCACGAAAAACTTCTAACTTGTCTTCTTTATTTGTAAAGAATTTTTCCCTTGTCTTCGTAAATATGTCTTCATCAAACCAACCTAAAGGAGTGATAAATGTGGATGACTTGACCCCTTCTTCTGCTCCGACGTGGAGCCGGAGAGGTGGTAGATTGAGGAGTTTAAGCTCTACTCCTTTAAGTGGCTCTTCTTCTTCCCAGATTATTTCACCTCCTTCTATTAGGTCTTTAGTTTCTCCAAGAGCTAGGGCTTTCAGATCTTCATCTAGGGGTAAAGAACATCATGAACCACGAGTGGATGAAATCATTCCTGCTGAGTTTACCTTCTCTAGGGATAGTCAGGTCCTTGTTGATCAGTCGTTATCTCTTGATAGTGTTGATAGGTACCCTACCCTTATTACCGAAGGTTTAGTTCCCCTTGTCTGCAAGGAATGTTCTTGTAAGTCTGATTTTCCTATCCTCGTTCTGAGTGAGAATCAAAGAATAACGTCTTACAAGACAGAATATTCTTTCGTTTATACCTACCCTTTTACTTTAGGGTTTAAACCTCCTATTGATCCAGTCATTATTGAATTCTGTCGTTTCTTCAAAATTTGCTTAGGACAAGTTGGCCCTCTTGTGTGGCGAGTTGTTGCGTGTTTCAGATGTTTAACTACTTTAGCCTCAGTTCCTTTCACCTTTAACCATCTCATTCATCTTTATTCTCCTGCCTTATTTCGTCAAGGGATTTTTACTCTCGCTGCCAGGAGTAAAAGAGTGTTGGTAACCCCTGATGACGACAAGGATAGAGGTTGGTACCTTCGGTACGTTGCTTTGCCCACTGCTGGTTTAGTGGGTAAAGAAAATCTTTCCTTCCCCCAGAAGTGGAATCGTGCACGTGAGTACATTTTATCTCACCTTTGTTATTTTTCTTCTTTTTGCTTTAAGTTTTTGATTAACACCGTAGTTGTTTCCTCTTCTTTCAGCAATCATGGGTACTGTTGAGAATGTCTCCGGTATCCGTGATTGGGTAGGAAAGTTGTTGTCGATTTCTCCGTTGGAGGAAAGGTCTTGGAAGTACTTCTCCGGGAAGTACGGTTGGAAAGTGAAAACTCACGGTAAGTGAAGCTTTTGTTTCCACTTCTTTCCTTACTCGAGCCTCTTGTTCTTCGCTGTTTAACCTTTTTTCCTTTGATAGGGTTTCCCGCTCGTGGGGTGTCTGCTGCGTCCATTCCGAAAATGTCCCTAGCTCAAGCCCAGGAAATTATTGTTGGTTCTTCTTCTTCGAAGAGGAAGGTTGGTAGGTCTAGAACCTTAGAAGAAGAAGAAGAAGAAGAAGAAGAAGAAGAAGAAGAGGGAACTTTGGTGCACAGGTCACGGAGAAGGAGGGTGATTTCAGACGATCAGTCTATACCCGTGGTTGTGCCTTCCGTACCTGAAGTCATAGCCTCTACTTATGAAGATGCTTCTCTCTCTCCTGTGTCTGACTCTGTGGATCATTTTTTCAGTGAAGGCTTTGGCCCTACTATTAATGACGTTCCCTTGGCTGCTTTTCCTCCTTCTTTCAGAGAGATTCCTTCATCCGCTCCTATCATTTCCTCCGCTCCTTTGGTTATTACTGCTCCCGTTGCTGCTTTGCCCGTGGCTTTTCTAGCTCCTCAGACTTTCGTGCCTGTGGCTTCTACATCTCTACCTGCTTTCGTGCCTTCTGTTAGAGAAGTAGGGTCTTCCAGCAGGAAGATGCGGCAGGTTTTAATAGAAGTTCCGGCTGAGGGGAGTCTCTTTAAGAAATCTGGCCAGCCCGACGTGTGGCTCAAACCGCTGATAGGCCCGACTGAAAGGACCAAGCTAGATAGCCATAGCTCCCTTACTTGGGCTAACAAAGTCGTGCATACCTCTTTGAAGGTAAAGTGCTTTCTCTCTCATTTTATTCTTGTACATGAAATTTATCGTATCTAATTGATTTGCTTTTTGTAGATCAATCTTATAGGCATGGAGCTCATGAAGAGGGTTTCAAATGCGTAGTAGGAAATAAAAGAGTGGCGGGCTGAAGCAGATAATTGGAAGGGGAAATATGACAGCTTAAGGCTCGACATGGAAGCCTTAGAAGAAGAAAAGAGTACCTTGGATCGGCAGATGAGAATCATGGCAGCGGAGCTGGCAGTGGAGAAGGCTTCTTCTAATCAAGCGGTCAAAGACAAGAGCATCCTTGAGTCTTCATTTGCTGAGCAGTTGTCCTGTGCCTCAAAAGAAGCTAGGAGTTTAAAAGCCTTGCTAGAGAAGAAAGAGGAACACTCAGGCGAGCTTGTGTAGTCTCTGACCCAGACCCAACAGGATCTTCGCAATGCCTAGACAAAATTCAGTCCCTGGAGAGGTCTGTAGCGCCTTTAAGAGCCGCCAAAGATACTGTTGAGGCTGAGTGGGACGGGCTAAGAGCTGAGATCATGATATGGGAGAATGATTACGAAGCTCTTGAGGAGGCGGCAGTTGTCGATGTTAGTTGGGCGTACATGAATTCTCGCCTCGACACATTGACGGAAATGAGTTGCGAAGATTTTGACCTTAACGCTGAAATTGCTAAAACCAAGGAATCCATGAAGAAGGCTCAACAAGGTAAGAATCATTCTTCACCTGAAGGTGAGACTCCGACTGCTCAAGTCTCCTCGTCCCAAGCTGCTCCTGCTCCTTCTGCTAGTGAAGAAATCAATCCCCCCCCTCAAGACAATTAAGATGTTGGTTCCCCCTCTTTTTTTTAATTTATTTGATTGGTGGTTACCCCCAGCTCCATCGGGGGTAAGTTTGGATCTTTTAAAGTCCTCAACTGACAACTTAGGGGCACCTTAATGTACATACAATATATACGGCTAAGCATAAGTTTAATACTTAGTTTCTACTTAGCCGTTTTAACATATCAATGCAAAATATGACTTTTGTTATGGAGTTTGTGTTCTACTATTCGAGTTTGTTGCATGCTTTATTTTTCGAGGTTTTAGTTTTACCTCTGAGTTTTGTATATAGAATGCTTTAGATTACTCGCACCTTTTCGTAATAGGCACGGTATAATTTAAGATGTGTGCCTTTTTGTAGTAGGCATAATTTATGAAAGAGGGCCCTTTTTGATCGACACTTAATGAAGAAGACGTCTCAACTTCATAATGGTGTAATAATGCAATAGAGTGATAGGAATTTTTCACATGTTTAAGAATGTTTCTGAGGAAAGTTTTTTGTTTGAACTTTCACAACATTTTACATGTGTTTGATTATCGTCTAAAACTCATGTTGCAACTGTTTTCTTTTAACAGATTTGATATACATTTGTATTTCGTAATTGCTTTTCGTATGTAACAGTTTTTTCGAGTTAATACAAGAGAGCAACTATTTTTCGTTCGTAACAGTTTTTTATTGAAGTTGGGGTTTTCACCCGTAACTGTTTTTGTTGACAACAGTTTTCAATAAGCATGAGGGAAATTCTCTTACATCCGTAATTGTGTTATTTGATAACAGTTCTTTGAATAAGTACAAGGATTTTGATCTTTCATCCGTAACTGTTTTATTTTATAACAGTTTACTATATGAGTACAAAGATTTTGTAACTGTTTTTAGTTACAACAGTTTTTGAATGAGTACAATGATGATGATATTTTATCCGCAATTGTTTTTGGTTACAACAGTCTTTCTTTGGAGTAAGTACAGAGATGAGCATTTCTTCCTCGTAGCTAATATTTTGCCTTTTAACCTGAACATGTTCAAAGGTTTTCTGGATTAGGCTTTGTTTTTGAGTCTTTGGCTCTTTCGATTTTGCTTGTACCACTTGACTTGTTGGGTAGATGGATCTTTAGGCTTGAGATTTGACTTTTTGATAGTCTTCTTTGTTTTGTCTTAGCCTTCCATACTGTATAGTCCCCCAAGTGTTTGAGCTTTGAAGAATGAAATCTCGAGCACTTGACTATTCCTTCCTTGTGGTCCTTTTCCTGAAAAGAAAAAACATTCGGGACTCGAAGGTATATAATTTTTAGATGATGACTGCTTAAACCTTTAAAAAGTCCATCAGAAAGTGTAACCCTAGACCGGGAATTCAATTACTTTCTCGCGTCTTTGCAGGTCTAATATCATCATCTGGTGATGGGTTAGCTTTATGCCTATCATCTAAAAAGGTTAGTAAAATTTTAAATGTTCAAAACAAAATCGAACGTGTGATACCTGACCGGGGGTATTCCTTTTCCTTAGAAGTAGTACTTCAAATGGATGGCATTCCAGCTTGTTGGTAGTATTCTACCGTCCATAGCTTCTAGCTCGTAAGCACCCTTCCCAGCTATACCTCGGACTTTGTAGGGTCCTTCCCAATTTGGACATAGCTTTCCTGCACTTGCTTCTTTTGTTGACTGAAAGACTTTCTTAAGAACAAAGTCCCCAATCTTGAAGTATCTGAGGCGAGCATTTCGGCTGTAATAACGCTCTATGATTTGTTTCTGAGCTGCCATCCGTATTAATGCGGCTTCTCTTTTTTATTCGAGTAAATACAGATTAATGCTCAACTCATCATTGTTTTCATCCTCTGTAAACCTTATGCTTGGTTCGCCAATCTCCACGGGTATTAAGGCTTCTGAGCCATAGACAAGTGCGAACGGAGTTTTTCCTGTGGCTATTTTTGAAGTTGTTCTGTATGCCCATAATACCGCTGGTAACTCATCAGGCCAATTTCCTTTGGCTTTTTCCAACCGCTTATTTAGATTGTTGATGGTGATTTTATTCGTTGACTCAGCTTGACCGTTAGCCACGGGGTGATATGGTGTTGAAGTAATCCGTTTGATTTGCCAGCTTTCGATGAATTTCGTGATTTGCGAGCCTATGAATTGTGGGCCATTATCACACACGATCTCCTTCGGTATTCCAAAGCGGCATATTATGTTTTTCCATAAGAAGCTTTTAACTTCCTTTTCTCGCACCTGTTTGAGAGCTTCTGCCCCTACCCATTTTGTAAAATAGTTGGTTAGTACGAGTAAAAACCGTACCTGTCCTTTAGCTGTGGGAAGAGGTCCCACTATGTCCATACCCCACTTTATGAAGGGCCATGGGGATATTACTGGATGCAATAGTTCCGCAGGTCGATGCATGTTATTGGAAAACCTTTGACATCTGTCGCATTTGGATACGAAATTCTCATCTTCTTCTTCCATCTTAGGCCAATAGTACCCAGCTTTGATTAGGGTTTTTACCAAGGATCTCGCCCCTGCATGATTTCCACAGTGTCCTTCGTGGACCTCTTTTATCACAAACTCCAATTGGTTAGGTCCGAGGCACTTTGCTAGGGGACCTCTGAACATCTTGCGATATAATGAGTTGCGATTGAGGCAGTACCGTGCAACTTTGCGGCGAAGTGCTTGAGCTTCTTTTTTATCTTCAGGTACGGTGCCATTCTGCAAAAAATTTAAGATTTCGTTTCTCGAATCCCAGGTTAAATTGTTGAAAGTTACCTCATTTCTGTCTTGGTCGATCGTTGAATGGAATAGATGAACGACAATTGCATTATCTTTGCTTGTTACTTCTGTGACTGCTGCGAGGTTATATAATGCATTTGCTTCTGCATTTTTCTCTCTAGGTATTTGTATTACCTTCCACGTTCTAAATTGTCCCACGAGTTCTCGTGCCTTTTCCAGATATTGTTGCATTCGAGTCTCTCGAGCGATGTAAGTCCCCTGCATTTGATTTACCACAAGCTGGGAGTTACTTTTTATTGTGATTTGCTCGATTGAGAGTTCTCTTGCCAGTTCTAGTCCTGCAATAACAGCTCCGTACTCTGCTTCATTGTTAGTTATAGGATAACATTTGTTAGCTTGTCGTGTCTTTTCACATGTGGGTGATATTAAAACTATGCCTAAACCGGCACTTTTTATATTGGAAGAACCATTGGTAAATAGGGTCCATAGACCCGGATTAGCACCGTTAAAGAGTCGTAACTCTTTTTCCACTTCAGGGACAATGCTATGACTAAAGTCAGCGACAAAATCAGCTAAATTTTGCGACTTTATTGCAGTCCTAGGTTGATATATTATATCATGCTCGCTTAACTCTATGGCCCATTTGGCTAATCTTCCAGATAGTTCTTGTTTATGCAATATATTCCTTAATGGATATGAAGTCACAACAGTGATTGGATGACATTGAAAATATGGTCGTAATTTTCTAGATGCCATTATTAAAGTTAAGGCTAACTTTTCTAGATGTGGGTATCTGGTTTCAGCATCTAGTAATGTTTTGCTTACATAATAAATAGGAGATTGTTTACCTTTATCTTCCCTTACCAATATTGCACTTATAGCAATTTTTGCGACAGCAAGATAGACATACAACATTTCCCCTTCCTTTGGCTTTGATAGCAGCGGGGGTTTTGATAGATAAGCTTTCAGATCTTTGAGACCTTGTTGACATTCTTCAGTCCATTCGAATTGATCTTGCTTTTTGAGGACTGAAAAGAAGTTAAAACTTTTCTCGGAAGATCTGGAAATAAATCTTCCCAAAGCTGCAATTCTTCCCGTTAGTCTTTGAACTTCTTTTTTATTTGTTAGTATATCAGGTATTTCCTCTATAGATTTAATTTGATCAATATTTACCTCTATTCCCCTGTTTGATACAAGGAAACCCAAAAATTTACGTGATTCTACGCCAAAAGCGCATTTTTCTGGATTCAGCTTCATATTATACCTCTCGTATCGAACCAATTTTCAAGAGTTTCTGTACTTCTTCGTCAATTACTTTGTTCTTGAATGGTCCTTGATTTCTTTTCTTCTGCTTAACAGGTACGAAGGATGGATCTTCATTTAGTTTATGAGTTATCACTTCTGGTGGGATACCTGTCATATCTGAGTGGGACCACGCAAAGCAATATGTGTTAGCCTTTAAATAATCAATTAACTTACCTCTTCGATTGGGGCTCAGTCTCGTGCCTATATGCACTTTTTGTTCAGGTTTTTGTTCAAACAATGGAACATCTTCGAGCTCTTCCGTAGTTGTTTTGATGTGCTCACCTTCCTCTGGTTCTTGGATGACGTTCGGTCTGGAGTCTACGTCCGTATGATTTAATGCATCTTCCTTGGTGACTTGATTCACCTTCTTGTGGGTATCTCCTTCCGTATCTGTTGAACACTTATTTCTTTTGTACCATGTTCGGTCAGTAACTTTTTCCGTACTTGTTTGGCCAGTAACATCTATTTGGGAGATTTCCCTATCCTTCAGTTTTTCTGTTTCTACTTTTTTGTTATAATGCACCACAGAATTTATATTTCTAGAGGTCTGCTGATCACCTCTAATCTGTCTGACTCCCCATTCTGAAGGGAATTTAATTACCTGATGTAAGGTGGACGGTACTGCTTTCATGTCGTGGATCCAGGGCCTTCCCATGATTACGTTATAAGCCATGTCAGTATCAACGACTTGGAATTTGGTGTTTTTAATTACTCCCTCGGCATAAGTGCTAAGTTCGATTTCTCCTTTGGTTATCACTGTGAAGTTGTCAAACCCTGATATGGCTCGTGCCTTTGGGATCACCTAATTTACCAGGAGCATTTCTTCCACGACTCTTAGCAAGATGATGTTAACTAAACTACCTGGATCAATCAACACTCTTTTAACGTTAGTGTCATGAATAAGTAAAGATATTACCAGAGCATCGTTGTGGGGGAGCATTAGTCCGCCGAAATCTGCATCATCAAAGGTTATATCATCTGCGTCTGGATTTTCTCGAACCCGCTTTCCGTGTGTAATTGTGATTTTCGAGGCTACTTTGCAAACTATTCTGTTTTCTTCCTCTCCTCCATGTATCACGTTGACGGTTCTTTTTGGAGATGGAGGCTTCGGGGGTTCTTGCATGTTCTTCATGTATGCATGTTTTCCTTTATCACTAAACAATTCTGTTAAATAGCCTTGTTTCAATCATTGTTCTATTTCACCTTGTAAAAACTTGCAATACGCAGTTTTGTGTCCATGATCATTATGGAATTCGCACCAGAAATCTGGATTCCTTTTATTTGGATTTGACCTCATTTCTTTAGGCCATCGAACCTTATCTCCCATGTTTCTTAATATTAAAACTAGTTCATGGGTACTTACATTGAAAGTGTGATCCCCAATTCGTGTATTACCTCTGCGTCATTCATCTTGATCCTTTCTGGATCTAGATGAGGACGAGCTCGTATCTATGCCTGATGGTCTATATTCTTACCTAACGTTTTCGAACCTGGGACGGGTATCTCGTCCCAAGGGTCCCATGTAAGGATCGTGCCTGTTTTTACCTGAATTCCTGTCTGATTCGGAACGTCTGGATCTGGTATGATCTTCATCCCTTGAACGAGCAATGATATCTTCCTCTATTCTAAGTTTAGTACTGTACCTGTTATAAACATCATTCCACGTTGTAGCTGGGAACTCTCTCAAGCTTTCCTTGAGTCTTCTCGTGGCTTCTGAGCTTTTGTAATTTAGATTGCTCGCAAATTCCATGGCTGCCCAGTTACCGGGCACCCTTGGTAGTTGCATTCTTTCTCGTTGGAATCTGTCAACAAATTCACGGAGTAGTTCCGTGTCTCCTTGTTTTATTTTAAATATGTCTTCCATTCATTTCTCGACCTTTTGTGCACCGGAGTGTGCTTTTATAAAAGAATCTGCAAGTTCAGCAAATGAATCTATAGAGTTTTCAGGGAGAAGAGAATACCAGGTTAGGGCTGCTTTGGTAAGTGTTTCTCCAAATTTTTTGACTAGGACCGACTCAATTTCTTGTTTTGTCAGATCGTTGCCTTTTACTCCAGTGGTAAAAGCAGTCACATGGTCACGTGGGTCAGTTGTTCCGTCATACTTAGGGACATCAGGCATTCTGAACTTCTTGGGTATAGGCAAAGGTGTTGCGCTCGGTTTCCAAGGTTGTTGAGAATATCTATCAATATCAATGCCTTTGATAAAAGGTGGTACTCCAGGAATTTTCTCAATTCGATCGTTTTGTTCCTTCACCTGTTTCTGCAGGGTTAGTAGTGAATTTTGTAATTCAGGGTTATTAGTCATACCTGGTCTCGTTTCGAGAGATTCGTTAGGAGTGTCATCCCTTTCTGAGTTTATCAACCCAAACTGAGGATTTTCCACGGTGACTGTGTTATTAGGAGGTGGTGTCAGTGATGCAGGTGATGTCGCTGGTAATCCCCTTGCAAATTCTTGCAAAGCTTGACTCACATACTCTGCAATCATTTACTTTACCTGATCTTGTTCTACTTTTTTATCATTATTGTTGTTGTTATTGTTGTTGTTGTTGGATCTCTCTTGGGATTGTTCCCTTGAACCTCTTGGGGATGGAAGAGGTTATGGAGTCCCATTTCTCTGCTGGTTATTGTCGTTGGGGTTCGACATAGTTCAGAGGATATCGCTTTGAAAAGCAAACAAAGATTATCAGATTCCCGGTAACGGAACCAATTTGTTTAACCAAATAGTTAGATCCCTTGACTAAAGCTTATTTTTAGGAATGAACACGGGTTACTGATAATCAAGAAAATAATGATAAATAAAAAAGGAGTAAGTAAATAGACAATAGTATGATGCACAGAAAAATAAAGAGTATGGTATTCGTAGTCCAGATGCCCCTTACAAGTTAACTTCTATTCCCTTATATAGGGAATTCTTCAGTATAACGTCTACCTCTTGCAATGATAACACATTAATGACTAATTATTACATTAATGTAACGTTACAGTGAATAACCGTAACTGTTGCGTGAAGGTTGTGTAACGTGCGGATCATTAATTGAAGACCTTTGAATCTGCCCGCAGCTCTGTCCGGATTCATTCTGACCGTGTCTCTTCTTTGACTCAATCAAGTTGAGTCTTCCGTAGCTGATTACTTCGTATGTATATAGTGTCGTGCCTCTTGGCCTCGCACCTCCTTATAGAATCATGTCTAGCTGTCATATTTTCCTTATTCCACGTAACTGGCTGAATCATCAAGAATTATCATACATGTGAAGTTCTTTTTTACCAATACAGCAGCTAGTTGGAGGTGGGCGGCGGCGGTATGGTTGTGGAATTAGGGTTGGTCTCCTGTTGGCAGTGAGGGTGGCCGGCGGTTTAGTGGTGGGTGGAGTTGGATTAGGGTGTGTTTTTTGTTCTTATGGTCTTCTTGTGTTCTAAGGTTGTGCTGATGGGTTAGGGTGTTTTGTTTGTAGTATCTCTTGGGTGTAAGGTGTGTGCTTGGGTTAAGAAGTTAGGAAGAAGATAGCTTTTTTAATTAAAGAGGAGGGGAGGTGGGCTAGGTCTTATTGGGCTTCTAAAATTGGGCCAAAGATTAAAAAAATGGACCTTACAACTCAAAAACTCAATCTTCCTTCTAAAAATATACAAAATTTATAATTTAAAAATATAAAACAAATTCTAATTAATGAAAATAAAAAATTATTATATTGTGAAACTATTTTGGTATCTTTTCAAAATTATATAAAAAATAAAAATTCTAGTAAAATAGTATGACTACAAAACATTAATGAAACTATTTTTGAAATTTTCGGTTTTTGTGATAAAATAAAGTAAAAGAGTTAAAACTAGTTAAAATAACGATATTAGGCCTAAACTAAATATTTAAACGCTAAAATGTATAAAATTGGGGAGGGTCAAAAATTACATGTCTACAGTCAGTAACTTAATTTGATTGGTTAGTATCTGAATCTTAACATGGGGAGCTAAATAAGATATTATGGAAGAATTTCGAAATTGAACTAAGGAGTGCAATTACGAACTTTTAGTGGAATAATTCGTAATTTATTATGGTAGAAATTAATTTCAAATTTTCAAAATTAATTCCATAATAGGAAGCTTTGTTACTTAAATTTTGTGATCCTTACTGTGCTTAAATAATAGGAAATAAAGGAAATATTTTCTTAGTGGAAGAAGTAAACCTAACATGTTACGAAAAGGGTTTTAACCTAAAAAACGTGGCTATATATACTCCATATAGGGATGGCCTTTCTTGACACTGGTTTTACACTGTTTTTCTTCCTTGGAATTTCGCCCACCCGGAATTCTTTCTTTCCGGATATTATTTTGGTAACACGGTAGAAGACTGTGGAGATTTTGCTGAGGTCGCGGTCTTGCAACTCTGGAACTGGAGACTGAGATTAATCTGCTTTGTTCACGCTTCAAGAGGTAACTCGAATAATTTCCGTATACGTGAATATGATAATGTAATTGCTTCCGCTACAATATATAATCCAACAATTATAAATGTATCCTATTAAATAAAGGCTTGGGTATAGAAACAGAAAAGGCATGTACCAAAGTACCTATCAATACAAGGTGTACCAAGTCTGAAAACTTAATGTCGTACTAGCACCAAAAAGTAGACTACACTTTTGGCAGCAAGTCTAAGACCCCTAAAGTAAACTGAGCAAAGCGAGACACACCGCATGAATTTAATACTAAGAATCTTAAGGCCGAACCCGTCTAAGTTAAGAATTTGAGTCCGCCTCTTGCAATTCATTCAAGATTACACACTAAAACTCAAAACAACAAACATAGCAAGAGATATAAGGAAACCACAGCTCCATTTATTTTTTTCAGAGAAAACCAGACTAGTAAAACATCAGGAAGTAATCTCCCTATTCAACGATCATTCTATCAGTACATTTCTTTACAAGCAGCATTCGGTCAATAGATATCGAGCAATAAAGAGATAAACAACCCCTTTTTATTATCAGACAAACTCAGTAAAAGGACAATCAAGCAAATCACTAAAGGACTAAAGAATCTACCTTTTGAAGTTCCACATTCCTGTACCTCTCCACCAGGATTGTACTAAAAGGGTTAAAGGTGATTAGTCCGCAAAAATACACCATTATCAGCATTGGCATAATTAGCACATGCAAACTTCCACCCATTAAGGGAATGTTATAGAAGAATCAGCCATCGTTACCTTGCCCAAAATTGAAACATCAACATTAGAGGAGTATATTGAGCTTACAATGCGGTCATCAAGTGCGCTTATGGCATGTGGGCCACTAACTTGGACAAGTACGTACCTAAATGCGTTTGGGCTGTAGAAATGGATTTTTGGTGGGCTATAATACTTAGCTCAACATCGACACGAATTAAATTGGGCCTTTGCAATTGGACCTTTTAGGATCATAAATAGCCACTTTTCAACCCCTACAACTGAGGGGGAAGTGCACGGTTAGCCACTAATAATACATATATTTACTTTTAAGCCACTGTTTAAAAAGTCTTTAGTCTTTAGTCACTGCTTTAATATACTTTAACTGTCGGGACGAAAATACCCTTTTGCTCATGTCCTTAAATTTTGAACTTAACTTCAGGACTCCAGGACTACATGTCCTTAACTTTTGAACTTGTAACTCTAAGTTTAGGACTTCAGGACTACATGTCCTTAACTTTTGAACTTGTAACTCTAAGTTTAGGACTTCAGGACTACATGTCCTTAACTTTTGAACTTAGAACTCTAAGTTCAGGACTTCAGGACTACATGTCCTTAACTTTTGAACTTGTAACCTAGTTCAGGTCCAAATGTCCTTAACTTTTGAACTTCGAACTCAAACTTCAGGACCAAGTGTCCTTAACTTTTGTACTTGTAAGTCAAAGTTGAGGAACAAGTGTCCTTAACTTTTGAACTTGTAAGTCTAAGTTAAGGACATATTATCCTTAACTTTTGAACTTGTAACTGTAAGTTAAGGACTGTTTGTCCTTAACTTTTGTACTTGTAAGTCAAAGTTGAGGAACAAGTGTCCTTAACTTTTGAACTTGTAAGTCTAAGTTAAGGACCTATTGTCCTTAACTTTTGAAATTGTAACTGTAATTTAAGGACTATTTGTCCTTAACTTTTGAACTTGTAACTGTAAGTTAAGGACTTCAGAGCTACATGTCCTTAACTTTAGGACTTCAGGACTACATGTCCTTAACTTTTGAACTTAACTTCAGGACTACATGTCCTTAACTTTTGGGAAGGAATTGGTTTTCAGAAGCAAACCAAACATCTAATAGAAAGTAGCTAAGCATGCAAGTGAGTCCCTAGGTACAAATTCTTGAATCTCAACTTAACAAGAACCATACGCACACAGTGAAGAAATTCTATGCTTTATCACTTAAATCAAGAATATTTATAAAAAAGCTCCATTTCGAATATTTTGCCAACAAGGTTCTTTTCTGTATTTCTTAGTATCGACTTGAATTACCTGCGGCGGAGTCCACCAGCGACTTCTCCCTAACATGAAAGAGATAGAAGAAAGGGTAACATAGTCTTTTTATATTAGTTTCAACAGACTAATGGCTACTATTGCTAAGCATTAAAAATATTGGATAAAAAGTAAATACCACTATAAAAGGTGGCTATCGCACATAAGTTTTACTTCAATGAACATGTTTAGGGCCTTGGGCTTGAAATCCTGAACAAACTTGAGCTTCTTATTTCGGGGGAAGTGCACGGTTAGCCACTAATAATCCACGTATTTACTTTAAAGCCATTATTTAATATGTCTTTAGTCTTTAGCCACTGCTTTAATAAAATTTAACTTCCCGAACGAAAATACCCTTCTACTCATGTCCTTAACTATTGAACTTAACTTCAAAACTTCAGGACTACAAGTCCTTAACTTTTGAACTTAACTTCAGGACTTCAGGACTATATGTCCTTAACTTTTAAACTTGTAACTCTAAGTTCAGGACTTCAGGACTACAAGTCCTTAACTTTTGAAGTTGGAACTCGAACTTCAGGACCAAGCGTCCTTAACTTTTGAACTTGTAAGTCAAAGTTAAAGACTTATTGTCCTTAGCTTTTGATCTTGTAACTGTAAGTTAAGGACTGCTTGTCCTTAACTGTTGAACTTTTTAGTCTAAGATCAGGACCAAGTGTCCTTAACTTTTGAACGTATAAGCCTAAGTTCAAGACCAAGTCTCCATAACTTTTGAACTTGGAATTCAAAGTTAAGGACCAAGTGTCCTTAACTTTTGAACTTGTAAGTCAAAGTTCAGGACCAAGTGTCCTTTACTTTTGAACTTGGAACTCAAAGTTAAGGACCAAGTGTCTTTAACTTTTGAACTTGAAACTTGAAGTTCAGGACCAAGTGTCCTTAACTTTTTAACTTGTAACTCAAAGTTAAGGACCAAGGGTCCTTAACTTTTGAACTTGGAATTCAAAGTTAAGGACCTATTATCCTTAACTTTTGAACTTGGAATTCAAAGTTAAGGACCTATTATCCTTAACTTTTGAACTTGTAACTGTAAGTTCAGGACCTATTGTCCTTAACTTTTGAGCTTGTTAGTCTAAGTTCAGGACCAAGTGTCCTTAAATTTTGAACTTGTAATTCTAAGTTCAGGATCAAGTGTCCTTAACTTTTGAACTTGGAACTCGAAGTTCAAGACAGAGTGTCCTTAACTTTTGAACTTGTAACTGTAAGTTCAGGATCCATAATGTAGTAGAAAACCAAACGTTATTTGTATCTTTTCAGAAAAAATATAAAAATAATAATAATTGCATATTACATATAAGATTGATATCAAATTACACAATAGAAAGCTAATAACAAAAAGAAACAACTAAAAAAATAAAGACTAAGAACCTAACCAACCATTGTAAGTCAAGGATATGAACATTTATAAAGTTTAAATACTCAAATTGATTACAGAATCATGCTATCTTAATCGAATAAGTACTTGCAGATTTTAGAATCTGGACATTATTATGTTTTTAAATTGATATCGTATCTTACCTTTGATTGCTATTTGCTCACGTTTAACAATCAAAAGGGGCAGCGAAGGATCAAACAATGTCTCCACGTTGATGAGCAACATGGAACATAGGACTTTCCTCTTAGCACATTTCAGCAACATGAAAGAGATAGAAGAAAGGGTAACACAGTCTTTTCATATTAATTTTAATAGACTAGTTGCTACTATTGCTAAGCATTAAAAATGCTGGATAAAAAGTAAATACCACTTTAAAAAGTGGATACCCCACACAATGTTTACTACAACTTGTCATGATATTTCAAATGACATATGTCCTGGAGTTTCACTCTCCATGACAAAAAGATATTTTTCAATTACAAGGATTGAAAAGTGACTAGCATGCGCTATTACTACGAAATTTTAGGGAATGTCATTCTTGAGTAGTAATTGTTAAGAAAAATTGTGCAAATATAAATTTCTTTCATAACTTCTCCTACTTCTCCCTTGTTCTTCTTCTCCTCCTCCTTTTCCCCGCTTCTTCATCCTTGTTTCTCCTACTTCTTCTTTTGATAAATTATGGGCATACAACTAAAATAAAATAAAATATGTGTTGTGAAAAAATGAACATATACATTGCTTATTAGTGATTGAAATTAAGAAGGTAATGTTACATTTAGTTTATATCCCTATTGATTAACCAAAAAATAAGATTCTTAGTCAAAGCCTAATTTTAGATGAAATCGATTACTGATAAC
Source organism: Nicotiana undulata (assembly GCA_005239495.1). Classification (NCBI taxonomy): domain Eukaryota; kingdom Viridiplantae; phylum Streptophyta; class Magnoliopsida; order Solanales; family Solanaceae; genus Nicotiana; species Nicotiana undulata. The sequence continues at coordinate 49,143 of ML258642.1, read as the reverse complement.
TTATGTTTTTTTATTGCAATACCACACAAGCAAGGGTGGGGGTGATTGGTGTGATGTCCAATTTTTCGCGTGCACAGATTATAGAAGGCATGTTTCTTCTATGTGTTTCTACTACAACTGTTGCGGAATAATAAGTACAGAAATTAAAGAACACAAGGATTTTTACGTGGAAAACACCTGGCTCAAAAGGTGAAAAAACCACGACATACTTCCCAATAGGATTTTTCCAAAACTCTTTACTAAATCAGTGAGCCAAAACTGCATTTATAAAAACTCTTTTGTAAACCTAGGACTACCTCTAATTCCTTGTGGCAAACTAGCCTCTAATTGTTTGTGACAACTTCAAGTTAACTCTAACTTGAAAACACAAAGTACCTATTATAAATGCTTCTAGATAAAGCTGAAAGGTACAATATAAAACCACCTACTACAAATGAACTATACTAAAAGACAGATGCTAGGAACCGGTTCTTCTAGCTGGTTTAAGTAGCTTCAGGTTTGCACACTTAAATCTCACACGAACTGCTTGCAAAATTGCCTTGCTATTTTGCTCTCAATTCACGTTTAACTTCTGCTTTTGTGTGTCATCTGTAAAAGAGAACAACACTGATATTTATAGAGTTAGTAAATAAATATTAACTAGAGTTCTAATGATTTACTCTTCCTTGGTGGAATATTTCTAGTCAACTTCAACTTCTAACTCTTCCCTTATCTTGGATAGAGTTCTCTTCAAGCAAGGAGTCCAGCTCCTTATCAAATATGCAACATTTGCATTCATGGAATATCAGATATAACCACTTATACTTATCCCTTTCACGTGCAAGCCTTTTGCTTGATTCTGTATGTCACATGTGTATACTGTCCATGGACCTGGTTCATGCATGCGTTCCTTTGTGAATCATCAAAACAAACTTACTCAGGCCAACAAATTTCCCCTTTTTGATGATGACAAATTTCGTGCTTTTCATAAGCATGAAACCTGTTTCAACTCAGCTCAACATCAACACATTGTTAGAATACTTTTCATTTTAAAGACACAAATCATCAAGGACCAGGTTTCATTAGGTTATAAATATCACAGTCCAAAGCAAAAGCACATCTTATCTTCCCCCTTTTGGCATCATCGAAAAGTTTCATAATTAAGTTAAGTAACTAGATTTTAACATATATCACTCATGGCCACTAGGGCTACTTCAAATGCAATCATGGATTCAATTTTCTCTTTTTCAATCTAAGGATATTAGCCATCTAAAAATTATCAATAAACATTTAGGGAAAAGCAGTGAATTTTTTATTGAAAAGATTGTTGAATCAATTCACTGCATGATTTTGAAGAATGACAAATGACAACACGGTTGAACCAAGTCCGTCAGGGCAAACATAGTCAAACAGACCAGTTGGCACGAGAAGAGTCCATGCGTAGGAGATAAACATAATCTTCGAACTAAGAGGTTATCTCCTAAGCGAAAAGGTTGAAAATTGATAAGGAGGTGGAATTCAAATTCATGTAGGACAGAATCAAGATCAAGGAAGTTGAGATAAACACAAACTCTTCCACCAAGAAAGAGTTGCATCAGAACTGAACAACAACATCTCAACTACTGATTCTATAAATTGTTGAAGCATTCCTACTGAAGATTTTGCGCACAAACACAGAATTGAAACAAGAATTGAAGGCAAAGTTACCAAAGCAATTTTGCAAGCAGTTCTTGTGAAGAATCCTTGTGCGACTCAAAAGCTACTTGAACCAGCTCGAAGAACCAGTTCCATTTGTTGTCTTTTGAGTCTAGTTGTTTGTAGTAGGTGATTATATATTGTATCTTTCAGCTTTATCTAGACAAAATTGTAATAGGTACACAATATTCAAGTTAGAGTTAACTTGAAGTTTGTTGCAATTAGCTAGAGGCTAGTTTGTCACAAAGGGATTAGAGTTAGTCCTTAGGTTTACAAAAGAGTTTATTTAGTAAATGTTGTTTGGTTCATTGACATAGTGAAGAGTTTGGAAAAACCTTAATGGAAAGTAGGTCGTGATTTTTTCACCTTTTGAGCCAGGTGTTATCCACATAAAATTGCTATGTTCTTTAATTCTGCAATTACTTTTTCGCAAACTGTAGAAGTTGGAACACCAAGAAGAACCAGGTTCTTCTATAGAGACTGCACTCGAAAATTGGACACCACACAAATCACCCCCCTCTTGTGTGGTATTGAAGTATAAAACATCAATTGGTATCAGAGCAGGTTATCCTTGAAAAGGCTAACACCTTGGAAAAGATCAAAATGAGTGCACCACCTGGAAACTGGGAGGGTCAATCAACTGCAAGGCCACCACTCTTTAATGGCCAGTATTACTCCTGGTGGAAGAATAGGATGAAGGACCACTTAATTGGAGAAGACTATGAACTCTGGGACATAGTCACTGATGGTCCTTTAGCCACCATGAAGAAGACTACTGAAGGAGTAGATGTGCCAAAAACTAGAGTTGACTGCACTGCTGAGGATCTGAAGAAATGGGAGAAAAATGCTAAGGCCAAAAAGTGGCTAGTTTGTGGACTAGGTCCAGACGAGTATAGTAGGATTCAAAGTTGCACCACTGCCAAAGAAATTTAGGATACCTTGCAAGTATCCCACGAAGGAACACCTCAAGTGAAAAGATCAAGAGGTACTCTACTATACCCTCAGTATGAAAACTTCACTATGAAAGAAGGAGAGACAATCCAAGAGATGTACACGAGGTTCACAATTCTTACAAATGAACTCAAGTCTCTTGGTAGAGTCATTCTTGAAGAGGACAGGGTGGAGAAGTCATGACAAGAATCTTACCAATTTCTTGGGAAAGTAAAATCACTGCTATCCAGGAATCCAAAAATATGGCAACCCTCAAATTGGACGAGCTAATTGGAAACCTTACTGCCTATGAATTTAGAAGGAAGACAATGAAAATGGATGCCACAAAGAAGGAAAAGAGTCTAGCATTGAGAATCACTAAGGGAGAAGATCTGAAGGAAGATGAGATGGCCATAATAACTAAGGACTTCAGAAACTTCCTCATAATGAAAAAGGGCATCTCAATAGGTGGAAACTACAACAAAGCTAAATCTCCAGAAAGGCTAGCCAACGAGGGATGCTACAAATGTGGAAAGACTGACCACCACATCAAGAACTGTCCTCAGTGGGAAGTAGAATGGAAAAGGGAGAGATCCAAGCGAAGGAACTGGTCCATCCCAAGAAAACCACAACAAAAGCTATGGTTTCTGCTTGGGGGAAAGCTCAGATGAAGAATCAGAAGATGGTGAGAATGAAGAACAGGCGCTCATGTCAATTGTGGAATGTGATGAGGAATCACATGAAGAACCAGAGGTAAGTATATCCCATCTCAAAAACAAGATAAAGTTCTTATCTAAAGAAAAACTCTCTGAGTTGCTACTTGATTTTATGGATGATTCCGAAGAGACAAACAAAGAGAAAGAACAACTCTCTAAAGAGTGTGTAATGTTGAAAGAAAAATGCATGAACCTGAAAATCAGAGTAAGTGAATCTGAAAAGGAAAACACTGCCTTGAAGAACCAGGTTCATCCACTTGAAACTAAAATCCTAGAGCTAAAATCTGAAAATCTAAAGTTAAAGCTAGGAACTGGTAAAAAGACTGTTGATCATTCTCATATCATGTTAGAAGAAAACGTGGGAAAATTAAAAGATAAGATGTACACCAAGGATGAACAAATAATAGCACTAAAAGAAGAACTTGGTAAAGTCAAACATGAATTACATCGAACTTGAAAATGGAATAAATCCTCTGATGCCTTGACATGGCTTCAAGAAAATCATAGTAGCAACAGAAGAGGACTTGGCTTTGGGAGTCAATGCCCAAATGGGATCCTAAAAGCAAGTATCTCACTCTTCCTAAGAATATACTCTGCACCCACTGTGGTAATACTGGCCACTACAAAATTGAATGTACTGCAAAAGAGCAGGCCGGTCGAAGAAATGAAAGTTTTGTACGAAAGAAAAACTGGCTACCAAATTGGGCCAGAAAAAGATTGATTCATCCTTTCTCTCATAAAAAAGGACCCAAATTAGTTTGGGTCCCTAAGACTAACCCCTAATTTTGTGCCGTAGATTCAAGTGAGAAGAAGCAGCCAAATTTGGTACCTAGACAGCGGCTGCTAAAAACATATGACTGGGAACAAGGAACAGTTCCTTTCACTTGAAAACCTCAAAGGAGGAAATGTCTCCTTTGGAAATGGAAAGAAAGGTGAAATTATTGGGGTTGGTAAGGTAGGTAAGTATGACACATGTTCCATTGAGAATGTGTACTTGATAGATGGCTTGAAATATAGCCTGATCAGTGTGTCACAATTGTGAGACAGAGGTAACCTGGTTGATTTCACTTCCACAATGTTTTGTGATTAACTTGCTTACTGACAAGATTGTTTTGCAGGGAAAAAGAATGAATAACATCTATGTCATAGACTTGTCCACACTATCAGAAAATGAACTCACTTGCTTAAGTGTGTTGGACAGTGATCCTCTCCTTTGGCACAAAAGACTTGGTCACGCTAGTCTAAATCAGCTTAACAATTAGTCTCCAAGGACTTAGTGGTAGGGCTTCCTAACATTAAGTTCAAGGAAGACAAAGTTTGTGAGGCATGTTCAAGGGGGAAGCAGGTAAGATCCTCATTCAAAAGCAAGAAAATGGTCAGTACCTACAGGACGTTGGAACTGGTTCATATGGACCTATGTGGTCCTATGAAAACTCTGAGCAGAGGTGGTAAGAAATATGTAATGGTGCTAGTTGATTACTACTCAAGGTTCACTTGGACCTTATTTCTGACATCTAAACATTAAGCATTTGATATGTTTACTTCACTTGTTAGAAAAACTCAAAAACAGTTAGGAAATCAAATAGCATCAATAAGATCTGATCATGGTACTGAATTTGAGAATGCAAAGTTTGTTGAATTCTGTGATGAACATGGAATAAATCACAACTTTTATGCCCCTAGAACCCCACAGCAAAATAGGGTTGTTGAAAGAAAGAACAGAACTCTTGAAGATATGGCTAGAACCATGCTTCTTTCTAGCAAACTACCCCACGGCTTCTAGGCAGAAGCAATAAACACTGCATGCTACATAATAAATAGATGCATGACCAGACCACTAGTAGAGAAAACTCCTTATGAATTACTTGAAGGGAAAAAGCCCAACATATCCCACCTTAGGGCTTTTAGATGCAAGTGCTTTGTGCACAACAATGGCAAAGATTCCCTAGGTACATTTGATCCCAGAAGTGATGAGGGAGTATTCTTGGGATATTCATCACATAGCAAAGCTTATAAAGTATATAACAAAATAACTATGTGTGTAGAAGAGAGTGTGCATGTTATTTTTTATGAAACTAACACTCTTTCTGACAGACAGGAACCAGAAGATGAGGAGGAGCTCGGACTGGTCAGAAGCAGTGAACAAACTGAAGCATATATGGAAGATGGAACAGTTGATGGACCAGGTCCAACTACCCCAAGAAACTTGACAGGGGGAACTCAACAACACAGATATAAAAGCTCTCACCCCCCTTGAGAACATCATAACAGATTTGATATCATGAATCAAAACAAGATCCTCCTTGAAAAATCTGTATGCGTTTGATGCCTTTCTATCCTTGGTCGAACCAAAGAACATTGTTGAAGCCTTACAGGATGCTGACTGGGTAAATGCCATGCAATAAGAGCTAAATCAATTTGAAAGAAGTCAAGTATGGCACTTGGTACCCAGACCACAAGACAGATCAGTGATTGGCACAAAGTGAGTCTTCAAGAACAAACTCGATGAAGATGGAACTATTACAAGAAACAAGGCCAGACTGGTTGTCCAAGGATATAGTCAAGAGGAGGGAATTGACTATGATGAGACCTTTGCTCTTGTGGCAAGACTAGAGGCAATCAGACTTCTTATAGCATTTGCTGCTTACATGGAATTCACTCTCCACCAGATGGGTTTAAAGAGTGCTTTCCTCAATGGCTATCTAAAGGAAGAAGTATTTGTCAAACAGCCTCCAGGATTTGAAAGCAAGGAGACACCTGACCATGTGTATAAACTTGACAAGGCCTTGTATGGACTCAAAAAAGCACCAAGAGCATGATATGAGCGGCTATCTTAATTCCTGCTAGAACATGACTACGAACGAGGTAAAATTGATAGCACATTGTTCTTAAAGGAAAAAGGTAGGATCTCCTGGTTGTGCAAATATATGTGGATCATATCATATTTGGAGAAACCTCTAAAAAATTAGGTAAGGAATTTGCCAAGCTTATGGGGAGTGAGTTTGAGATGAGTATGATGGGTGAGCTAAACTTCTTTTTAGGCTTGCAAATTAAGCAAAACTAAAATGGAACAATGATTCATCAACAAAAATATGTGAAAGAATTGCTCAAAAGATTTAAAATGGAAGACTCCAAGGAAATAGACACCCCCATAGCCACAGCTACAAAATTAAACGTGGATGAACCTGGTTCATCCGTTGACCAAAAGTTGTACAGAGGGATGATTGGGTTTTTACTATATCTCACTGCCAGCAGACCTGATATTGTATTTAGTGTAAGGCTGTGTGCTAGATTTCAGGAAAATCCAAAGGATTCCCATCTAACTGCAGTGAAGAGAATTCTGAGATATTTGAAAGACACCACTTATTTATGCCTTTGGTATCCTAAAGGTATTAATTTTGACCTTGTAGGATATGCTGATGATGATTATGCAGGTTTCCTGGTTGACAGGAAAAGTACTTCAGACAAGGCTCACTTTTTGGACTCTTGCCTTGTGTCTTGGGCCACCAAGAAACAAAACTCAATAGCCTTGTCTACTGCTGAGGCTGAATATGTGGTTGTAGCCTCATGCTGTGCTCAGTTGCTATGCATCAAGCAACAACTCATGGATTTTGGTATAGAGGTCGGATGCGTTCCTATTTTCTGTGACAACACTAATGCAATTAGTATGACGAAAAACCCGGTTCATCATAAGAGAACCAAGCACATAGATGTCAGACACCATTTCCTAAGAGATAACTATGAAAAAGGAATGATCTCAATCGAATTTTGTGCTACTGATAAACAAATTGCAGATATCTTTACTAAAGCACTGAGTAGGGAGCATTTTGAGAGAAACATGCTAGAATTAGGGATGATTTAGATTACCTAATTGTAAAACAAAAAATGAAAAAAAAAATGGCTAGAAATACTAAAATAGGTAACTAACCAGACTAATCATTGCTCAGTATCATCACTTTAATGCCATACTCTCTTGCCATGTGTTAATATGAATCCCTAGTTAATAATGATGTTTTTCTATCTTTGTAAATTGAGGCAAATTAAAGACTCTAACACGATGAACCTGGTTCATCGTTGTTGGTTCATCAGACTGACAAGGTACGTGCTCATCGCTATACACTTATTGAAATAATTATAGTCACACACGAGCAGGACTCTATCTATATTTGGGTTCATTTCAAATTATTAGTACTTATCCCAAATTGAACCTGTTCCAAAGAGTCTAATCAAATATTTATTAAGCCTAGATTTAGGGAGCCATAACCGTCTAATCTACTGACACTCCTGCCGCAATTAGACTTCCACTTAACCAAGAATTACGCATGTTGTACATTTAATATCCACACCTTTAAAAAGCCATCATTACATCTCATCTTCAAAAGAATAACCGTCGAACCAAGTTCATCATTCCTCTCAACCAAACTGATCAACATTCTTCTCTCCCCAAATCTCACAAAAATGTCATCCACACCACCCCCTGCTTCATCCTCATCAACCACCCCTGATTACGGTGTTGGTCTTGAAGACACTGACTTAAATTCTCCATCAATACACAGTTCACAATCTCCAACCAGGTCTTCAACCCCTCAAAACTCTCCAGTTCCACCTGAACCCACTCCTTCACCTCAAACAGTTCCAGCTGTTACACCAAGCCCTACTCCAGCCCCTAGAAAACGTAGAGTGGAAATGTTAGCCATAGAAACTGTTGCATCTGGTCCTCTTTCCAGGAAGTTGAATGAAAAACTTCAATCCAGTCAGGACCAAAATTCTGAAAATTCAAGCGAGTCTTTCAAATTTGCAAATGAGGAAGAAGTGACTAGTTCATCTGGTTCTGAGAAGGCTAATCCTGAAGATAGGGTTGAACCTGAAATAGCTGAAAACATGTTTGTTTTTATTGGTTCTATAGTGGATGTAGAAGTACCGTATATGAGAAATAAAAAGAAAGAAATTGAGAGAGGGGGAGAAGGGGAGAAGGGAGTTCTGCAAGGGGAATTGGGAAGGAAGGTGCCACTCTGGCAATCTGTGGCCCCGCTCCTATGGTTGTTGAGGAAGGAGTCAAGGACTTAGGGGGAAGTAACTCTGGGGAAGCAGCAGCAGGACTGGAAAGTCTGCAATATGCACATGATGAACCTAGTTCATCCATTGAAGAAACTCTGGTTGATCTGATGAAAAGGTTGGGGGAATCTTACAAACCTAAGAAGAAAAGAACCCCCAAACCCAAGAAAGTTGATACTCCAGTCCCATCCAAGAAGAGAAAGGCCTCTTCAACTGTTGATGCTCCTGCCCCTAAGAGTCGTGCTACTAGAAGCACTGTTAGGCAAAGTGAAGAAGAAATGGAGAAAGCTCTGAGAGAGAGCAAGAAGAAGAAAGCTACCAAGGGTAAGGCAAAAGTTGGGGAGCCTGTTGAGGCAATTCAGATTGATGATGATGAGATGGACCTGGTCCATCAGGAGGAACATCCAACACAAGTTGAGGTTGAGACATCAAAGCCCAAGAAAGCCAAGGCTTCTTCTAAAAAGTCAGCGTCTATGTCTGCCACACCCTCAATAGTTGCAAAGAGGACCAGGTCTGAGTCAAAGAAAGTAAAGATTGTTGATGATACTGAATGGAGTGGAGAGGAAGTGGAAGTGTCTTGTGAGGAGACTTACATACTCATAATGTTTGGGAAGCGTACCATTTTGAAAGGGAAGCTGTTTAGAGACCTTGAGGAGTCAGGGATTATTTTCTTGCTAGATACCTTAGATGTACAAGGGTGGAAGGGCATGTTCCTTCACCTTGAGGGCAGGCTGGCTAGGAATGAGCTGGTAGAGTTTATGGCCAACGCAACAGTCAAAGATGGAAGGGTATCTACAAAAGTTCAGGGAGTTGAGAATTCGTTTGATGCAAAGGAATTGGGGGAAATACTGAATATCCCTTATGAGGGGTATGATGACTACACGAGGCAAAGATGGCCTAGTTTGGATGGTTTGCCTTCAGCCCTTCAAATCACAAGGTCTTTCTATGAGAATGAGCAAGAACTGGAGCCCAGGGCAGTGTTTAAGAGTGAGATGAGGGCTCAGCACAAACTGTTTTTTGAGTTTGTGATCAAATTTCTACTGCCTAGGCAAGAGCGAAGGCATATTGCCAGCTACCTGGATCTCACCCTAATGGAGTGCCTATACAGAGGTAAGCAGATAAATTGGCCTTCCTTTATCATCCAGCTCTTGGACAGGGTTGTGAATGGAGCCAAGGCACATGTTATACCTTATGGGTTTATCCTAATTGTTGTGCTTTCTCACTACAAGGTACCAGTGAAGAAGGCTGAAATGGCAACTGCTAAGGACTACTTTGGGAAGAACATTCTACTGACATGTGACTACATTGTGAATATTCCTGTGGATGAACATGGTTCATCCAAGAAACTGCCTGTTAATAGCAAAGTCAGGACGCTTTTGCAGGAAGGTGAGGTCAAGGATGCGGAGATCCTTCATTTGAAAACTCGCCTTACAGAGGTTGAAGATGAGCGGGATGCTCTCAAAGTTGATTTAGCTAAGGAAAAGGAGAAGAATGAGGGTGTGTTGCAGCAAATGCTCTCCCTTCTTCAAGCCAAGAACACAACCTCTTCCCCTTCCCAGCCTTAGGTGATCAGTGCCTCCAGAAACCCCACTCTATGACCCAGTCTGGGATTGTCTAATTTTGTTCTGCTTTTGTTTTTTTTGCTCATGGTTGTGGCTGTCTTTATTTCTTTTTGTGTATGGTTCCTGATCAATATCCAATCAATGATTTTTTCTATTTTGTTATTGACTTTTTCTCAGTTTCTTAAATAGCTTACATTTTTTTGGTTTCTTTTGATGATTAATTCATGCTTTGCACCTGCAGTTGCCTAAATGGCCATGAGTAATTGTTAATATTCTGGTAAGCTTATCATTTTGAAACTTTTCGATTATGCCAAAAGGGGGAAGATAGTGCTTTTCAAAGATTATTGTGATGTTTATGACCTAAATGAACCTGGTCTCTCCATGATAAATGCTTAATACTATAAAAAGTGTCTATGTTGGATTGAAGTATTTACAGGGTTAAGCACAGAGTTTGTCATCATCAAAAAGGGGGAATTTGTTGAACCAAGTCACTGCATGGTTTTGAAGAATGAAAAATGACAACACGGTTGAACCATGTCCATCAGGGCAAACATAGTCAAACAGACCAGTTGGCATGAGAAGATTCCATGCGCAGGAGATAAACATAATCTCTAAACTAAGAGGTTATCTCCTAAGCGAAAAGGTTACAAATTGATAAAGAGGTGGAATTCGAATTCATGTAGGACAGAATCAAGATCAAGGAAGTTGAGATAAACACAAAACCTTCCACCAAGGAAGAGTTGCATCTGAACTGAACAACAACATCTCAACTACTGATTCTATAAATTGTTGAAGCATTCTTACTGAAGATTTTGCGCACAAACACAGAAGTGAAACAAGAATTGAAGGCAAAGTTACCAAAGCAATTTTGCAAGCAGTTCTTGTGAAGAATCCTTGTGCGACTCAAANGTTTGTAGTAGGTGATTACATATTGTATCTTTCAGCTTTATCTAGAAGCAATTGTAATAGGTACACAGTATTCAAGTTAGAGTTAACTTGAAGTTTGTCGCAATTAGCTAGAGGCTAGTTTGCCACAAAGGGATTAGAGTTAGTCCTTAGGTTTACAAAAGAGTTTATTTTGTAAATGTTGTTTGGATCATTGACATAGTGAAGAGTTTTGGAAAATCCTACTGGGAAGTAGGTCGTGGTTTTTTCACCTTTTGAGCCAGGTGTTTTCCACTTAAAATTGTTGTGTTCTTTTATTTCTGCAATTACTTTTCCGCAAATTGTAGAAGTTGGAATACTAAGAAGAACCAGGTTCTTCTGTAGAGACTGCACTCAAAAATTGGACACCACACAAATCAACCCTCCCCCCCCCCTTGTGTGGTATTGACGTATAAAACATCAAAGATCCTACCGCAAGGCATAATAAGAAATAAAACCATAGAACCATGAGCAAAAAATAGAGAAATCCCACCTGGGTCACTGCTTACAACTGGGCTAGGAAGGATTTAGGACTGGGAAGGACTAGGTTCTTAGTTCATGGCTTTAAGCAGTTTCAGCATATCTTAAAGAATACCACTATTCTTCTCATTTTACTTTGCAAGCTCACACTTGAGATAGTCTCTCCCATCTCTACTTTAGCCAACCTAGTCTTCAATCGATCAATATCAACATACTTAACCATTCTCTTCCACTATTTGAGCATTTTCGCTCTTTTGGTAGACGTGGTTGTTTTAGTCATAACTGACCCTCTGCCACATCCGTTGTTTCTTGAGAAATCTTTCTATTTTTGGAACTAGGTGTGTTTACTTCCACATTTTATCTTCATCCTCATGAAGCAGGTTCGTCTCCTCAATCTGGACTATTCTACTTGGCTTACCAGCTTTTTCTTTCAAAACAACTTTCTTGGCATTCTCAGCAAAGGCCTTTTTACATTGGCCTTACTTTGCTTCTTCTTCTTTTGATTGTAACTATCTGACACATTTTGCAGCATATCAGGACGCTTGTCTATTTTAGCAAGAGAAGGAACTCGTTCATGAAACCGTTTCCTTAACCTAACCAGCCCATCTGCTGCATTTCTATCACCAGAACCATCACATATCTCCTGTGATTCTATCCTCATACTTTCATTCATAGTCTCCTCATTATCACTAATATCTTGGCTCAATTCAACCATTGCACATGTCTCATCATGTAATCCATAACCAATGGGTGAATCAAATCCAACCATTTGTTCTTCCACCATTCCCCTCGCATCAACCTCAACACCCTCGCACTCTTTTTATTTTTACTTTTTAATATTTTTTTATACCATCAATGTCTTCAGTAACAACATTTCCCTTTTCAATACCAGCCACACACCCAACCAGAACAAACTTATTCTCAAGATTTTCTGCAATTTCATAATCAAACTCAGAGGTGAGAAATGTAGAGCTTACATGTTGAGTTTTAGAAGAAACTGGTTCTTCCTCCTCAGTCGCAGACCAGATCATCTGAATTCTATGGTTCTTCTGCTTGACTAGTTTGTAGTATCTTACTCAATTTCTTAGTTTGTTCTCTACTGGCCAATGTGTTGCATGCAATCATTTTGATATGCTTTTTCTTGGGAGTTTGGGTGGTTAAAAGTGTGGGTAAAGTTTATTTGGGTGGTGAGGTAGGGTTTTCAGAGTTTTTGGGAATCTCATGTGTGTTTACCATTTGATCAGTTCAGAAACTTAAGAGAAATAGAGAGAGAGTTTTAAGGTTTTGGTTTTGATCTTTCGAGTTTGAGATGAGGGGGTAAGGTCAGATCAATTTAAAGATGAACAGGTTGATTATGTAACAACAACCTTTTGGAGGTTACAAGTCTTTTCATCTTAGGAGTTTAGACTATTCCTCAAATATATCGGCAATTATGGTGCATAAGACTCTTGATGAAACTAGTTCCTTTGTAACTAATTGATTTGAAAGTAATTTGGGATAAAGTGGGACTTTTTCAGTTCATGATCCATTTGTAGTTATTTCAAATTATACAGAGTGTAGAATACATACCTTATAAGTGATAACTAGGGATTTTACCTTGTTTTACACTAAATCTTGCTTAAGTTTTGGATGCAATTGTACACAAAATAGTCCCAAAGGCTTACGTATTGTGCTTGTTGCAGGGTTTATCCAAAAAGGATGACAAATAGTCAAAGACCTGCTCAAAAAGGAGTGAAACTTACACAAGTACCAAGAACAACAAAAATCCAAGTTCAATTGACCATCGCGGTCCACTTTATGCGGTCTGTAGTGGTAAGGTTCAGAGAGTGTTGTCCCAAGGCAAATACCATCACGGACCGCGGACCTCGGTGGTGAGATTCAGAGAACCAGATTTGAAGGCCAGGACCAACGCGGACCGCGGTCCATTTTACGCGGTCCACGGTCAAGAGATTTAGAGACCCATCATTTGAAGTCTAGAAGACTACTGTAGACCGCAGTCCTTTCTTCACGGTCCGCGGTGAAACCATCGCGGCCGCGGTCCATTTTATGCGAACCGCAGTGGACAAGTTCAGAGCCCAAATTGGTGAAGCCAAATAGCCTCACCGCGGTGACCCCGCAGGGGCATTTTTGTCCGGAATTTTTGGCTGAGTATAAATAGCTTCTTTTGTTTTGTTTAAGGTTAAGCTTGGTATCAGACATATTTTGGGAGCTCGTGGGCATTTTTCTATAGCAAGGTTTTATCATTTTAGCTAGTTTTTAACATTGAATCCTTCAATTTTATTTTATAATTCCATTACATGGGTTTTTCTTCATCTAATTCTTTGATTTATTCATTGATTATGAGTAGCTAAACCCATTAGCTAGGGTTGTGGCTTAACCTTAGTGTGAGTAATTAATGGGTTCTCTAAATTAGGGCTTAGATGTTTATGGGTGATGGATATTTGGGTTGATTTGTGGTTTTATTGTTAAAATTAGTGGTTGCAAACACTAATTGGTGTTCAATTGACTTGGGTTCTTCTTGAGAAAGAGGACTTGAGTCTAGAAAATCAACCCAACAAGGAATTGGGACGAAATCATGAGAATTGATAGTCCCAATTAACGGGTTAAACCTCGAGAGAGTAAAACCCTACTTGAGCCTAAATTGCTTGTGCAAATTTGATACTCAATTGACCTTGAGAAAGGCAATTAGGGAAATACCACTCAAACTACCGAGAGGTATAGAGTGGGTAACATTGGGAATCGGTTATATCATAATTCCCCGAACAACATATTTGCTTTATAAATTATAACCCGCTGATTACCCGTCTAGGTAATAGTCATAACCCTAGTGCCTTTATCTAATTAGAAAACAACTCAAAAAGACAATAGTTAGCTTAATTGCAATTATAGTAGCATCAATCATAGTTATAATATAAAACCCAAAATTATGAGAAGTGTAATCAAGAACACGAAACACTATTAGATTACGTAGAAACTCGACTCCAAATCATAACTCTCTGAGGAATCGATCCCGACCTTTCGGGTAAAAGCTGCACCGACCCTCATCTTCCTACTTTAATAGTAGTGTGGGTGAGAGCCGATCACTTTTTGGCTCCGTTGTCGGGGAGTTATACGATGTTGATTATCTACGTGAATAGTAGTGTTAAGTGTTTCTCTTTCCTTCTATTTTTAACGTTTTTGTTGAATCTATTCCGGTGAAAATGGCGGATCCTATAGGAAACGTTATTGCGGGGGATGAGGTATTTGATAACCAAGATGATGAAATCAACCAAGTACCACCTCAAAGAAGGGGCCGACAGGCCAATATTCAAGAGGACATTCCAGACCC